>LPNX011121701.1:1336792-1359835 GCA_001517045.1 Pseudotsuga menziesii
ACAAGTTAGAGATCGCAAAGAGTAATAAAATAATATCCAACAATTCTGAAGAAATTTTCAGATTAAGAAATCACAACAAAACCCTGATTACAAAAATAAAAAAAATTGAAAAACAACAGCAAGAGGGAACAATCCGGTGAAGACCTCGAAGGAAAATTACTAGAAAAGCAAGAAGAAAACTAGTGTGTAAATAATAGTAATCAGGAACTACATAACCAAATCAAGGAGCTAGAAATTAAAAAAAAGTCGCAAGAGGAAGGAATCGAAAACATTCAGAATCGTAACAATCTACTAGATAACCAAGAAGCACAAATCGAGGAAGTGAAGAAAGTCTTCGTCGCAATACAAAAGAAGGAAGAACAAACAACACCTACACCTTACAGACATCCTAATTATAATCGTCATTTTGACCAAGAACAAGGTCAAAATGAATATTCATAAAAGACTTATGTGGACATGCGAAAATATCGACATACCAAGCAACAATTGAGACGAATTGTCCCACAAAAATATCTCAGAGCTCTGATAAAAATAGATCTGGGATGGACCACAGCAGATACGATGCGACAATTCTCTTGGGGAATCCGTAATTCGTATCGGCTCATCTCCTCAAATGTCGCAAATACCAAATGGAAAGAATTCTGAGATGACAGATTAAAATAAATCAGACATTAATGTCAAATACATCTTTGAGGACAAAGATTCCCTTAAGGGGAAGGCAATGTAATGAACATAAAATATATAAATATTAAAAATAATATTAATAGATGATTATTAATTAATAATTAATAATTATCAAAGAGTCATGACTGTAGGTTGGAAAGTCACGAATGGACATATATAAGTTCGACCATTGTAAATGTATCATATCTATTCTATCATCAATTTATATATTATTATGGCTTATTTAATATTCCAGATCTGTTGGTAAATATTACTCTATGAGAGAATAAATATTTGTTTCAAGAGGTTTATGAGGGGTGGGATTCTATGATTGAGTCCATGAGGTCCATTGTCAAGGAGAATGAGTGTCCTGAGTATGGGACATCGGCAGAGAACTTATGGACCATTATTCGGGATATTCTTATCTCCAGGTGGGATAAGAAATGCACACCTTTGCATTGCTTGGCCCACTCCTTGAACCCCGAGTTCTACACTCAGGAGTGGCTCACTGGTGGATCGGGGGCCTCACATAGAGTCACTCCTCACATGGATGCAAAGATTGCACATGGGAGGAAGATAACACTTAGACGGCTATTTTAGGATAACGACATGCCTAAGGAGGTGGAGGAGGGCTTTGTAGATTTTTCCACTGGCACTGGGAGATTTGGAGGCTATGATGTGCTTAGAGATAGGGGGAGTAAGAAACCCTATGCTTGGTGGGAAACTCATGGGGCAACATCCCCTATTCTACAAAAGTTAGCCTTGAGGGTCATCTCTCAAGTTACATCATCCTCTTGTTGTGAGAGGAATTGGAGCACATATGGGAACTTGTACAGTGTGAAGAAGAGCAGGCTTGAGCAGTCCAGGGTAGAGTCGATGGTGTATGTGCACTCCAACCTTCGTCTTATTTATAGGAAGAGGGAGGAGTGGGTGAAGGGAAAGACAAAGATGTGGGATATCCTTCCTGATGATATGGGTTTGGACAGCAGTATGAGTTGCATTAGCCAACATGGATCTGAATGATCCAGTGCTAGAGCTGGTCACTTTTGATGATAGTGATCGTATAGAGGGGTCATCCTCCACAGCAGCAAATGCAGATCGTTAGATGGGCAGAGAGGAGGAGGAGGGGGAGGAGGATGAGGATCAGGGCAGTGGCAGTGATGAGTATGTTGATTTAGGCATGGAGGAGGACTACTGACATATGGGATTCTCCCATCTTGATCCACCCCTTTTTGTATTTACTATTAGTCTATTTGGCATTTGCCAGTGCCCAGTGGCATTCCGACATATATGTATACATTTTGATTTTGATGACTTAATGAGAAATATGGTTCCGACATGCATCTATGTGTCTCAATGTGATTTGTGAATGACAAATGTGTAATCATTCATGTGTTTTTATTCTAATTTCTATTGAATATTTGTAAATGTTCTAGTTTCTAAAGATTTTTGGATCTATGTCTATTTTTAAATTTTAATATATTTTAAAATATATATATATATATATAAAACGTGTCCTACGTGTCCTGATTCCGGGGGTCACCTTGTCCATGTCGGACTCTCATATTTTCGTGTCCTTCGTGTCCCGTGTCCCCGTGTCAGGTGACTTAGTGGATTATGCTTGTTTATGGTTGAATGGTAACCATTAGTGCTGCATTTTGTCTAAACTAGGTCATTTTCAGCCTTTTGTCACCATAGTATTATGAAGGACATCCTCTAGAAGGAGTCCTTAGAAGCTTGGGCCTTAGGTCTCTGAGTTTTTCCCTAGCTAGGCTTCCTTTAATGAGCTCTTGTGGCTGTTGGCGAAGGCCCTAGCTTGCCAAACTTTGGAAAGACCTCTCAAAAGGAAGGTTGGTCACCTTCCTTGATGCCCTAGGGTTAGGGTAAAACCTTAAAACCCTTGGCTTTATTCTCATACAATTTTCCTTCAATTTTACTGTATTTTCATAAGTTTATATTTGCATTTTACATGGTAGATTAGGTTAATTTTAGGTCTGCAATTTGATGTTGAAAACCCTAAAAATAAAAAAATGGCAATTTCGAGCCTCCCTAAAATTTTGCTCCCTAAAATTTGTGTGCCCTAAAATTCTGGGCCCTAAAATTTCGTGCCCTGAAATTTCCGCACCCTAAAATTCTGGGCCCTAAAATTCCGTGCCCTGAAATTTCCGCACCCTAAAATTTCAGGCCCTAAAATTCCACGTCGGCCCTAAAATTTTGGGATCCGAGATTTTCAAGCCCTAAAATCTCGGGCATCCTAAAATCTCGGCCTAAAATTTCGGATGCTATTAATACTTGAATAGATAACTGATGCATGTTACTTATACAGTTGTACATGTGCATTTCTGATTGTTTGACAAATTACTTGTACTTGGTTAATATCTACATATCATACTCTTTGCACATCGATATTCATTAGATACGGAATTGGATTATTGATGCAGGAGCATCGTGGCATGCCAGCAATGTGATGAGTTGGTCACATGCTGTGGCATATTTTTGTTGTTTTGCTGAGTCATAGTTTGTTAGCACCAGTAGGAGTGATTGTGTATCATGACTCCCTGCGAGGAGATCAAGCCGCAGTTTGTTTGTTTGTGACAGGGACGTTTTCATCATGCTTTGTTGTTGTTTGTTTGTGACAGGGACGTTTTCATCATGCTTTGTTGTTGTTTGTTTTCAGTTGTAGGACCACTCAGTGTAGGAGGTTACAGGATAGCTTAAATAGGCAGATTAGAGAAGGGAAAAGGGTTCTACTCTTCAGCATTAGAATTCCGAATTTGCAGAGAAAAGGACAGACCTGCGTCTAATTGCGCTTGTAAATATTTTGAATAGACTGAAGAAGAGAGTCGAGCTGTGTGTTTGTGTGTTTGCTTAATAGGGAGAGTAGCTGTGTGTTTACAATGTTATTAGCCTCTATGCATTTACTGTTTGAACTGTGAATCCGTGAAGAGCCGACTTCGACAGTTTTCTGAACATATGTGTATTTCTGTGAATTTGTTGATTCATGCGTTAAATTGTTGCTTGAATAGTTGAAATAGGTCGTAGATGCATGCATAGAAGTGTTAGGCTAATGAATCTTGAAGATTGCAGGCTGGATTGATTGATTCTCTGATCAATCAACGCAGCACACAGATTTTCTACCATTAACAAGTTTTGCAAAGAATGAACGGTGGGAATTGAGTCCGCAGACAAAGATCTGACGGTCCAAGAGAGATTCACAACGGAAGTTGTAGGGGCGATAACGGTTCTACAAAGCCCTGTGAGATTCGCATCAAAGAGAAGATCGACAATCGTGCAAAGGCTGCAAAGATCTGATGGTTGGAAAAATTGTGGAAGAAAAGTTGCGGAAGGAAAGTTGCAGGGGAGAAACTTTGGAAAGTTGGTCGGGCATCCTGCATCCCGCATGCGGAAAGCCTGTTGTGGAAACAAAGTTGCGGAAAAGTTGTTGCGAAAGCAGAATTGGGGGAGGTAATTTTAGAGCAGAATTTGGCTGAGGGCTAATTTTGGTAATCCTGCTAATTGTAGGAACCACCAAATCCTAGAGGCGTTGGTTGGGTTGGCTATGGTTGATCCAGCGTGCACCACTTATCCTCCGATGAACTTGCACAATTCATATGCATGCTCATAGTGCATCTATTCCACTTTTTTATTGACTCCATTAGGCACTGGTCACTAACCTTGCATATGTATGAGATATACTTGGTGTCTAAGTGTCTTTTGTGAAGTTACATAGGGCTCTCCCCTAGGAGTTTTTGACTTTCGAAGAAGTTAGAAATGACTAAGGTGACAGTGATCACTTTCTCTGCATATGTTTGTGGGCGGCTTGGATTGCCATTTCAATCAGTAGCATTTTGGTGTCGTTGTTGGGGACCATTTCAAAATCTGAAGCAGTTGATCTAGATTCCCCAGTATCCTTAACATCCAATGCCTTGGAGCCCACACAGAGATGGGTTATGTCTTGAAGCACCTTGTATCCAGTTGACAAGGTTCTTGTACCCACAAGGCTGGATCTTGGAGTCACCACCTTGTTGACGATGATGAAGACACTACTGATGATGCTGAAGACCCTGGAGATTGTGTTGAAGACCTTGTGGACGATGGAGAAGCATTAATGACCTATTATGTGGTCATTCATGCTCTGATGGAATCATGGTACCCTAGGAGAAGGCCTGGCAACCCCTGTTGATTAAATTGTCATTATGCCAACATGGACTTGAAGTGGCCCCGTAGGTTGTCATTGATGCCACCAAGTCCCTCTCTCAGTGCACAGGTATGGATGATCCGAGTACCCTCACATCCCGTGCCTTGGAGCTCTTACAAATATGGTTTGTGCTTTGGAGCACGTTGTACCCAGTTGACAAGGTCTCTGTACCCACAAGGTTGAATCTTGGAGCCACCACCTTGTTGACGATGCTGAAGACCCTGGTGATGATGTTGAAGACCATGGAGATGGTGTTGAAGCCCTTGTACATGATGGAGAATCCCTAGATAGGTTTGGAGAAGCATTAATGACCCATTTTGTGGTGATTCATGATCTGATGGTGTCATGGTACCCTAGGAGAAGGTTTGGCAACCCCACAAGTGATGTCATGATGGATCTTGACCCTTGGAGGTCCCCTTGCGTGGTTAAGGTGGATGAAGAAGCTCATGAGGTCTCTTGCTTGATGAAGAAGCTCATGAAGTCTCCTACTTGATGAAGAAGCCCTTGAAGAAGTACTTGGACCCACAAGTTGGTCATGAATCCCACTGCTTGCACTTGATGAAGACCCTAATGAAATTACACCCTTGAAGATGTCTTTCAAGCCCTTGAAGCCCATGGAGCTCCTTTGACTTTGATTATGATGTTGTGGGATGATATGGTCATGACGATGCCCTATGGCACCCATGCCTTGGTCTTGAGGTCAAATGCACACCCTTAACTAAGGGTCCTTGGCCTTGATGAAGCCCTTGAGGCTTGTGGTGAACTTGAAGGTACATACATGGTGATGATGCACCCTTGGTTTTGACAAGATGGAGCACACCCTAAAATATGGTAACATTGATGACTTGTGAACAAGCCATAATTCATTATGATAATAATGAGGAGCTTATGTGGACTTATTATCAACCTTACCAATGACTTGTGGACAAACATACAACATACCCTTATTTGTGATGACCATTGAAATTATAAGTTTATGTGACAAAATAAACACAAATTTAAAAATAAAAATAAAATGCCACAAGTCGGCTCCAAATAAATTAATTCAAAAATAAAATAAATACTTTTTTGACAAAGTCGGCTCCATAAAAATTCAAAAAAATGTGTATAAATAGAGGCAATCCGCCTCATTTTGGGGTGTGGAAATTCGGATCAGCTCTGTGATTTTTCAGGACTGAGGTAGCAGGAGAAATGCCAATGACCGAGGTAAAAATTCGGGTGAGCAGCAGGAGCAGTATCTTGGTAATTTCTTTTTGAGTTTTTACTCTTTGCAGCTGAGGTAAACTCATGGATGACTGAGGCAGCAACAAGGAGAAGCAAACAGTCACTCCTCTTCAGCATGTAGACAGTCCAAATTTTGAGGATCAACTTTAGTTTCTTTTGCAAATTGACAATCCACTCTTGGACTTGTCCTGGGTTTTAAAAGCATCCAATACAGTCCGAAATTTCATGAAGAAGGTGTAATCTTGCTAGCAAGTTGTGGAGTGAAGAAAAGTGGTAGCAGCTAAAACAGTCCCGAATTTTTTGTGAACAGTCCGAGTTTGCAGCCGCTGAGATCCGAGCTTTGGAGTGACTCCACAGTGCGAGTTTGACTTGGCTTGGGCTCGTACACAATCTAAAATCTTGTTTGAGATCTTCTATATTTGGCATGAACAGTAATAAGGTATGTACAGTGATGTGGTATACTTACAGTAGCATATTTACAGTTGTAATTGTGCCGAGAGGCGCTCTACGGCTCAATATGGGGGAGATCTTGTAACGTGATGTAACGTTAGTAACGTTTGTAACATGTCGGCAAAAAATAATAGTGATAGTGAATATTACGAGCGAGATCTTGTAACGTGATGTAAAGTTAGTAACGTTTGTAACATGTCGGCAAAAAATAATAGTGATAGTGAATATTATGAGAGAGATCTTGTAACGTCATGTAACGTTTGTAACATATCGGCAAAAAATAATAGTGATAGTGAATATTATGGGAGAGATTTTGTAACACAAAATAAAAAATAATATCACTGTCCGTCACAAAAACAATCTAATACAAGGGAGATATTGTAATCTTCCTACCTAACAAAACAATAAAAAAATAAAAATTTAATTATCCGTACAAAAAATATGTGAGTCAAGAAAAAAACACAAAATTAAATTATCCGCAAAAAAATGTTGGCCTTGCACATGGTTTTAAAACCATGTGCAAGGCATTCTAAACAACCCATGGTTTTATTGTACATGGTTTAGGAGGCTTTGCACATGGTTTTAAAACCATGTGCAAGGCTTCCTAAACAACCCATGGTTTTATTGTACATGGTTTAGGAGGGCCTTGCAAATGGTTTTAAGACCATGTGCAAGGCCTCTTAAACAATCCATGGTTGTAGGAGGGCCTTGCATATGGTTTTAAAACCATGGGTGGGGAAATGATGCAATGTTCGTTCCTAACAAAATAAAAAATAATAAAAAATATTATATGTCCGCCATAAATAATATTAAATATTAAATAATAAAAATATTATTATATGTGGAAATTAAATAAAAAGATGTTTCTTTTGGTTTGAATCAAATCAATGGATACCTAAGAAAATGTTTGCACCTCGAGAGATTTGATCCATCTCGGCACTTGATAGAGCCTAGGATTTGGATCTACGCTAGTTTACATTCAATTGTGACGATAAAATGAAGCCTACACCCATGATATATATATATATATATATACAGTGATTAAGTAAAGAATACAGTGGTTGTGAAACAATATTGTGTGGACAAGAGTGATACATTTACAGTGAAGTGTACAAGTGTGTACATACTGTGGTATATTAAAGTCTGAAGTTGTTATGATTATACATGCTGCCCTAGTTACAATACAGTGATATGTGTACAGTTACATATACAGTGGCTTCTATACACAGTATACAATGATGAATGTATTGATGATGAACATGCATGATATGATGATGATACTAATGATGTTTTAATCATGATGTGAACCCTATGGAGCATGCAACCCTAGTACATTTATAGTGGTGAAATATACTTACAATGGCATCCATACAATGAGTATACAATGGTGTATACAGTGGTGAAAGATACTTACAGTAGTATACAGTAGTGTATGTACAGTACAATGGTTTATGAACAAGTGAAGTACACAGTGGTTTGTGTACAGTGATGTACACTAAAATGACGACTTGATGATGATAGTGCATGTTATGCCCTAGATGATGACATATGCAGAACTAGATGACTTGTTCAGACCTTATGTTGATGCATTCTACACACAATGAATGTATGCCTATACACAGTGATTTACATACAGACATACAGTGGTGTATGTATGTGGTGCTATAAAATGATGATGATGATGATATATGATAATGCTTTGATAATGATGCATACTCCAGATATTCTAGTGTAGACATATTGACACTCGATGATGATGTTGTTGCATACACTATGCAAACTATACAGATGATGTAAACCCTATGGTGATGATGCACACTTGATGATGGTGCATATCCAATTGATGATGATGATGCTTGACCAGACCTTGATAACAAATGCAGAACTCAATAACATCTACAGCCAAGACATGACCAGTGACAAAGTGAAGAAGACATGACAAGTTGATGTCAGCAGCAGTGTACTGAGCAGACCTTGATGACTTGGCAGTGTTGCAACAGTATTGATGAGCAAAGTGGTGAGCAGATTTACTAGTAGAGATCGAAGTACGGAGGTACATGAGCAGAGATTGATGAAAGTAGAATCTTGCATTTGAGGATTGGACTCCTCGACCCTTTCTTAGTTGGAGCTAAGAAAACCAGCTGGGTAATGTTACAAGAGTTGGTGCTCTTTTCATCAGTTGGTGTTGAGTGTAATCGAGAAGATTGTGGTCTTCCATTGTAAATAAATAAAGATCAAAATTACATACATTCTTGTGACTCTCTTGATGTGATGACTGTGCTAATGACTCGTGGTTGATTTAGTTGATGCATATGATGATGTAAATTGATAAGATAATGCTTGATATACTCTAATTAATTAATTGAAGGTAAAATGGTCTAAACTGCTCTCACACTGATTTACCCCCCCTCTCAGTGTGGCCATTGTGTCCAACAACCCCACAGGAGGTAGCATGATGGATCTTGACCCTTGGAGGTCTCCTTGAGTGGTTGAGGTGGTTAAATAAGCCCATGAAGTCTCCTGCTTGATGAAGAAGCTCTTGAAGAAGTCCTTGGACCCACACTTGGTGGTTTGATGGTCTTTGCACCCTTGAAGAAATGGTGAAGGTAATATGGGTCACTTGAAGGTTGATGGGGTCTTAGAACCCTTGGAGATGGTCCTAGGGCATGAGGAAGACTTGGCACCCACTTGTATAGTGGTGTGATGGCACTTGGACACTTGCTTGCATGTTATGGGTTGATGTGGTCATGATGATGCCCTATGCAACACATGCCTTGGTCTTGAGGTCAAGTGCACACCCTTGACTAAGGGTCTTTGATGAAGCCCTTGAAGATTTTGGTGAACTTGAAGGTACATGTGGCAACCTTGATGACTTGTAGTTAATTACAACAAACCCTAAAACTATTTATAAATGGTAAGGCTGACTTTGAAGTTTGTACAAAGAAACACCCCTATGAACTTTAATGATGTGGCAAAGAAATGGTGACAAAGAATTACATATGGTAAGGTTTGACCCTTGAAGGAAATATTTTAAAATAAAAACAAAAATAAAAAAAAGGTAGCAAACCTAACCCTACAAGTCAGCCCTAGTCCAAGGAATAAACATCGTTGAAAGGTATATAAACACATGCACTCTCACACTCCAAATAGATCCAATGAAGGAAAGTGAAGAAACTCGTTCACTGAGGCAAGTGACTTCATGATTGTGGAGTAGTTAGCTGTGGTAAAATTCGGTGAACTGAGGAGAAATTCAGAGGCAGCTAAAAGGTTAAACTTTGTTCTTCTTTTTGTGACAGTCCAAGTCTTGGACTTGTCCTGGGGTTATGCCAATATAGTACACTAGTCCTGAATTCCTTTCTTTTGCAAGTGAAAAGCGATCCCTAGTCATCCACAGTACTAACAAGTCATACGAGTTTGACAGGAGACATGAGAAAACCCTTCGTGCTTGAACAATTGAGGATTAAAAACAGTTTGGTTTTGAAGCCACCTAAAGCATCATACTCCATCTATCTCAGGCATACAAATAACTAGCTAAACTACAAGGCTTGGAGCAGAATATGAAGTATTGGAAAGAGTTCATCCAGTTGGCATCCAAAGTCTGTTGAAGTCCAAAGTTTGCAGACAAGAGTTGGCATTGAAACATAACACTGTTTTGTCAAGACCTTTTCACCAAGATCAAAATAATGCCCTTTTTCATTCAAACAATCCACGAAGCCTTCTTCCACAGAGATTTTTTACTTCGGGTTTTATGACAGTCACGACCCTATTACAATGATTATTTGGAGGTTGAAACAGTCTGATGTTGAAGTCAACTACAGCAGACATACACTGAGTTTTTCCATGCATAAACAAAGTCCATCTACAGCAGACATACACTGAGTAGTGGCATGTACAGTTTGAAGTCTTCTACAACAAAGTTTTGGTATGCACAGCTTATGAAAGGTATGGTCATTATTTTGATGATGATATGATATGGAATGATGAATACTCTATGATGATGATGCAAGTTCCTTGATGATGATGATGATGCATACACAATGCATGCTATGATAGAATGATGATGCAAACCCTATGGTAATGATGCACACTTGATGATGATGCATATCTGAATGATGAGGAGGAGGAGGATAGAAGTTGACACCGATTGAACAGTTTGTAACCCTAGTCTGAGTTTTATGATGAGTGACAGCAAAAACAAGATCTTGCATGTCAATGACAACTTGGATCTATAGTTGTGTTGCAGCAATGTATTAAGAAGAATTTGATGTGTTGCAGCAATGTATTTGGTTAATAATTACCAGTAGTGATTGAGTTGGATTGTGGACTAAAGTGTTGATGAGCAGCTTGACAAGTAAAGGTTGATGAGCAGAGATGGTTGAGCAGCAAATTGATGACAATTAGATATTGGCATCAAGCTTGCAAGTAGAGTCTTGCACTTGAGGATTGGACTCCTCAACCCTTTTTTAGTTGGAGCTAAGAAAACCAAGCTGGGTCATGTTACAAGAGTTGGTGCTCTTTTCATCAGTTGGTGCTGATTGTAATCGAGAAGATTGTAGTCTCCCATTACCATAAATAAAGCTTAAATTAGTAAAATTACATATATTCTTGTCTCTTTTGATGTGATTATTGTGCTTATGACTCATGGTTGATTTAGCTGATGAATATGATGATAACATAATGCTTGATAAACTCTAATTGATCAATTGAAGGTAAAAAGTTTAAATTACTCTCACACTGATTCACCGGGCCTCTCAGTGTGGCCATTGTGTCCAACAAGTCTCTATTTATTGTAAATATTTGCAGACTAACCTTACAGGCTAATCTGGCGACTCCACCAAGAACTCAGTCGTCATCAGCTCAGGTACACCCTTGTTTTGTTTAGTACTTTGGTGAGATTTGCTTAGCTAACTTGGCAGGTTCCTCCTGGCGACTCCAGTTGAAGAAAAATAAAAGAAGTGCTCTATAAAGACAAGGAATCCTAACGATATGGCATCCAATTACGAGTTATGGATGGATATATTGGATTCTTCATGCATTCCAAGATATCCATACCAGTATGTCATTGATGACAATGGGAAAGCAAATTTTCCATTATGCAAGTAGTATTGTACATGAAGATCTCAGAATGAAGTTCTTCATGTTATCCCTCCACTTATAGGAGAACTTAACCGTCAAGAAATGGTATGAAGGATTTCCTCGTAAAAATTTCTCTTCACTCGGGCAGTTGATTGATGCGTTCACAGTATGGATTGGGATTATGATATCAAAAAACATGAAAGAAAATCCATGATCGACCATATGTGGGAAGAAACACTGGAAAAAAGTCAGAAACAAGATGGTTCTAGTGGAGGAATCAACGAGAATATTGATTCGAATTTAAAGATCCTAACAACCCAACTGTTGCAGAAATGGAAGTATATTTCGCTCTTCTTGACCTATCGAAGTTCCCAGGTTACTTAGACAAACTACCACATGAACTATGGAATCCTTTCAATGATGAGAATGAGAATTATGCTGAAGACTTGGCCGCAAATTTTTTGTAGTTATTTCTAGAAGAAGTTGAGTTGGAAGATGTGTACATGAGATTGTTTGCTCTTCACCTAGAAGGAAAGGCCCGCGTTTGGTTCATGAAGTTGCCAAAGCTAATATATCTTCTCTTCTGGAATTGGTTGAACTATTCTGTAGACGTTGGTGTCCTGGGAAACAACAAAGATGGATAACTCAAGTTGAGTATGCAAGGACCTTATTCGATAAAGAGATCCATGATGAGAAGCAGATTGATGAAGCTAATGATCTCTCCAACACAGTAGATGAAGCTCCTCTTGCAAATAAATATGATTGCAATCCTACATATGAAGATCCAGAAGTCCTCATTGAAGAAGCTGAAGAGCAAAGGGGAAGGCTGAGTTCTCTTTTCCAACATGCAGCAATTCCTTACGACATCTCAGATCTCTTGGAACATAATGACATAAATTTTGCAAAAAATGGTTATTTATGGGTCCACCTCTCTATGATTCTTCGAGACCAGGTAGCATTGTTTCCAAATGTTGCAGTGAAAAAGAACAACTCGATGAAGTTAATCAGAGTTCAGACTGAGCCAAAACTTAGACATTATTTGGAATGAAGAACTTTCAATCACCTCAAGCAGGGATATTGAAAACATGATCTGTGAGGGCCCTATTGAACAAAATATGATTATTTGTGTCCCTATGATGCTAATGATGAAGAATGGCTCAATCATTTTGCTAATATAGTAGAAGTACCACCAAACGCTATGGATGGTTACCATATGCAGATGGTTTATTATGATGAACAGTTTGAAAATTTGGGACCCCATACTTTTAATGATACCTCCATGATTTCCCCATCATATTTATTCAACATCAGGAAAGCATGTTATACAGAGGATTCTCTTGCAAAAATTCAGCCTATGGTGAGCCAGATTATCAGTCTCTCTTGTGTTCCTCAAGAAACGTTGAAGAAGTTGTTCAGCCCGCTCTATCCTATATCGGTAGGTCCTTAATGATGCATTTCAACAAGACCGAGGCAGGTAGGTGGACAGGTATGATTTTCATTCCTCAGTTATTTAGTATTTATTGTTTATCTTTTCAATTGAAGCATGACGGTATGAATTATATAGCTGACAATTTTAAATTTTCAAGAATTATTTGGAATACTAACGTGTTTGTGAAAAATATAAGTAATATATATGTATGTCCAAAAAAAAGCTTAAGTGAATGCAGGGACAGGTTGCGGCTAACGTATGAAGATCTGCAAAGACCTACTCTGCTAATTGCCTCTCAAATTTAGAGTCTGGTGATCAATTTCAGGCAAATGTTTTTCTCAACACCAATGTATGATGGAGGGGACCCATACATAAGTCCACTAGAAGCATGAATCAACAAAGCTTGTCAAAGTGATGCCTCTCCACGTCATCAATTTCAAGTCTTCCACGTTCTTAGGAAGGCTCGGTTTCCTTTTCTCATCCAGATAAAAATCATGGTGTGTACTCAACATATTATTAATGAGGTATTATCATAGATTGCATTAAAGGACAAAGCTAAGACCTCAAGTACGATTTGTTTACTCAAATGGTTGCATTGGTGGTATGATTACACTTAACCCTTTGTTGTTATGCTTAGGGTAGGTAGGATTAGTTGCATTAAGCATATTTTTGTGCATTGCATTTGATGTCTCTTCATTATCTAGTTAGGCTTCATTCTTCTTAGCTTGTTTCTTTTATTTTGCGAACAAGGCAGGATGAAAGTGTCTGCCTCAAGATGCTTTTAATCCCTTTCAACATTTGATGTGTGTGTAGGTCTACAGGTTTCAGAAGATTCACCAGTTCTCGAGCACTCCCCGGAAGAGCACTCGTCCAGCAGTTGAAGACAATATTATGTTGCATTTGTACCCAACGCACCTTCAGATGTTTGAGAGAGAGCCATTTTTTCGACCAAGAGGGGTGTTATTGAGCAATGGTGGTCATGGATGGGCCCCTTTGGTCCTCCTTTAGGACTACTATGGCTTAATGGCATTGTTGACTGCCCTTTGTTGGGTGTTATTGTACAATACCTACATATCATACTATTTACACATCGGTATTCATTAGATACGCAATTGGCTTATCCTTGGATGAACTTGCACAATTCACATGCATGCTCATAGTACATTTATTCCACTTTTTTATTGACTCCATTAGGAACTGGTTGTTGGACACACCGGGCACACTGAGAGGGGGGGAGAATCAGTGTGTAGACAATTTAAACCCTTTTTCAACTTCTTTTAATCAAGCAGAGTTCATCTATGCATTATGTTACCAATTACATCATCATTGCATAAGCATCCATCAACTAATCAACAATGAATCATAAGCATGTTTATCAACTAGATCACTAAATCATAACAGGTAACAAAACACGAGAACACAATATTTGTTTGGTAAAATTGTTTTATGTATTGTACATGGAAGACTTCAATCTCCGTGATTACATCAAAACCAATTCATAAGAAGATCACCAACTCTTACAATAGGGCCCAGCCTGGTTTTCTTAGGTCCAACCTAAGTCACTCGGTTCGGCGTTTTTTCGCCTTCAAAATCGAAAATTGCCGAATTTTGGAAGAACCCGAATTTGTTTAAAAAAAAATCGTCGAATTTCAGGTGGGTAAACCCTTCTACCGCCCGTGACTTTGTTACTCGATAAATTTTCTAGAGTATGAGCTCGCGTCTGCCTTGAAGTTTAGTGAGTCGTATTTTGTGCCCTATTTCTGGTCGGTTCCGACAGGTCGTGGATCTCTTTCTGTCTGTTTCAGCGGTTCGTGGTTCTGGCATTTGGTGGTTCTAGCAGCTAGTGGTTCCGACAAGTCGCAGTTCCAGCAAGTCATCGTGAGTCAAGACTCGTGTTTCCACCTTCTTTCTTGTCAGTTCCGGTAGCCTACAGGTCGTGGTAAAGGCAAGTCGCAATTCCAGCAAGTCATTGTAAGTTGGGACTCGGGTTTCTACTTTCTTTCTTGTCAGTTCTGGTAGCCTACAGGTCGTGGTCAACATAGTTACATATATCGGCGATATCGCGAGTCACTCCCCTTGGCAATATATCGCCACTAAAAAATCGTGACTTTTCGACATTTTGAATATATCGCGATATATTCAATATGTCGCGATATATTGGGAATATATCGGGAGATTTTGAAAAATATCGCCCTGCTAAAAAAATTTGCATGAATTTTGAAAAATAAATTCATGGGTTAAGTTTTTGGGAGTGTTATTAAAAATAAATATACTAAATTCTTAAAGTAATAAATGGTAGTATTAAATTCTTAAAGTAAAAGTGACATTCTCCTTTACTTTCATTTTCTATCCTTTTACTTCAATTTTTAACATTGTCAATAATTGTTTCAGGATGTTTGAGAGTGGTTCCAACCTCATCAGACTTCATATGCAAAAATTAGAATTTTGGATCCCATTTAGAATTCCTGAGACTTAATAGTTTTCAGGATTTCAAGATTTCAACAATTCCACTGGATTTTATCAAGTATGAGGGTATGGGATTGGCATTTAATCAAGCACATCAACCCATCCCTGTACCTTGATGTTGGTGGCATTGACTATTGAAATCTTTTATCATGACCTTAATAAAAATGTACCCTTCACTCATTAAACATGGTAAGTTTCATCAAAATTGTAGAGTAGTTGGACCTTCCACCATAGCTTAAGTAGTTGGAGCTTCCAATTTGACGCCTAACTCATCCAAAGCATCTACAGGACCCCCTACTGCTTCCAAAGGAAGAGTGGTGCCCCTTGCCTATAAAAGGGGTAGAGGGGATCGATGATTCCTACTATTTATCATTGTATTATGTAGTATCTAGATGCCTCATGAGTCATAATGATTAATTTCTTGAGAGACATTTATTTTGATCATTTGATGTGATTTTCTATCATTCCATCAAGAACATATTTCAATATTTTTAGTTTATAACTTTATAGTCGATATGTGATCATGATCCACCATTTGACATCTTATGCATCTTATATATTAGTTGTATTTTCATATTTATGTAGCAATGTGTTTATTTGATGTTGTTGTTGCTTTAGATGTTAAAAAAATTGAAAAAAATGGTTATTTTTGTATTTTTTGATGCTTTACGACATTTGTCGATATTTTCCGATATTTTCGCCGTTACTACCGATAAGTTACATTCCGGACCCTCGGTGATATATTCGCCGACACGATATATGTAACTATGGTGGTCAAGGCCCGAAGGGAAGGTGTAGTCTTGTTCGATCCTGTTCATTTGCTCTTGGTTGGTCAAGGGTGTGGACAGCTGACAGGCCAATCATAATAAATTTTATTAAAGTTTTCTATTCAAATAAATCAATATGTATTTTTATATTTAATATTTATCTATTAAATATATTATCTACTAATTAAATAAAGTAATATGTATTATTATATGTTAATATTTATATATAAAATAAATTATATACGATTTAATTAATTTAATATATATTATTATATTTAATATTTATATATAAAATAAAATATTTTTAATTTCCAAAATTTATAGGCACGAATTTTTTGTCGAATTTTATACCAAATTTTTCCTTGCCGATTTTGTGTCGATTTTCAAGGTCTCCGAATTCGAACACAAACTCGAACCAGGTGACTTAGGGTCCAACTGAGAAAGGGTGAGGAGTCCAATCCTCAAATGCAAGACTCAGCTTGCATCACTATCATCAACCTCTACTCATCAACCTCTGCCCATGTACCTCTGCTCATCAACTTCTGCTCTCAACATCAATCTGTTGTCGTAGTCAAGTCAATCATGTCACTGCTTGCCAAGTCAGTGTCTGCTATCATCACTACCATGTCAAGCTGCTCATCACTGTCATCATGGTGTCTGCTGCCCAAGAATCTCCAAGTCATCACATCTATGTTATTCTAATTAAATTGCTTCTCTCATCAAAGTATATCACTGTAAGGTGAACTCACTGATGTCATATGTCACTTTCAATCAATATTCTGGCATGTCACATCAATCCAAAGGCTGTTATAGTATTTGTCAACTTCATGTCAAGGCTGTCACTAAATTCTTCTATCATGCAAGTGTCTTTGGCTACTTTTGTCCAGGATCAAAGCTTATGAAGGTGCTTTAAAGAGTGCCAACAACTGTGTCCGAGATCAAACCTTTGGCTGCTTCTAAATCCTCAAAAATCAGAGTTTAGAGTTTGAACCTTAATAGTTGCTTGTACTGATGCAGAAGGATGCCTTTAGTCAAGTCTTTCATTGTAAATGTGTTACTGTCATAATTGTCTGCACATGCCCATCAAAACAACTACCACTGGCTGTCACTATCATATCCATTCAACTTGTCACTCTCATGCTCAACAAGAAGTCTACTCACTGTCAGAATACTGCTGCCGTCACTATCTTGTCACTGTCATCAAACCATGATACCAAACTGTTTCAAAATCATAGTCTAACTCTTTTTTAACATAGCCAAGAGATAATGTTCTTTCCTTTGCAACAAGTTCTTCAGAGACCTATTAACATCCACAATGGGTCTGCTCAAATGTAATACATAAAGAGCTTCTATAAGTCTGCTCTACACTTTTCATACAAGTCTGTTCCAATTTCAAACTCAGCTCTGCTTGTTAAGCCCTTTTTAGTCTAGCCTTTTTCCACAGTCACCCCAATTTGACTACTAGTCTTCTTAACCACACCACGTTAATTATCCTTAGTCAAATTATTTCAAGTCTGTCTTTAGATGAACTTCAGTTCAGCAATCTCAGTTACAATCTCACTTGGTCTGCAATGACCTCAATTTAAGGTCTAAACACTGTCAGAATATCCTCTCTTCAAGCTGCCTTCATACCTTCAAAAATTGCAGAGATACACCCCAGTACTTGGATGAAAGTTTAAAAAAAAAACTCAGATTTATGCCCAAATATCAGACTTCAAAATGCCTTTGGCTGCCTCAGTGATTATACCCGAAAATCAGAGATATAATTAAAAAAAAATTGCTTACCTGTCTTCTAACTGCAGCTGCCTTAGTCCCGAATTTCCTCACTAGCTGCCTAGTCCCGAATTTCCTCACTAGCTGCCTCAGTTAAACTCGAATTTGAGAGCAGATAAAACACTTTTTGCTTACATCATGAAATGAAGCGAATTGCCTTCTATTTATACACATTTTTTCATAAATTTACTGAGCCGACCTGCCTTATAAAAAAATTATTAACTTCCCTTTTCTTTGGTCGGCTCACCCAAAAGATGGGGTTAACATTGCCACACAACTTCAGAAACTTTTATCTCTTCAACCGTGAGGAGTTAGTGGGAACTCCACATACCACCAGAAAGAGCTTGACGTGGACTTTCCTTCTATGAGAGTCTTGTTTGCATTCACAAAGTCCTTCCCTCTCATTTTCTTGAATTTGTGAAGGACATCAAAAATTGACATCAAATCTCTTGATGGTTGCTTCAAGTACTTTAATGGCAATCAAAGGTTTCTAAGACTATCAAGAGCCCAAAAGGATGGGCGCAAAGACCGCACCTTCAATCACAAGGGTTTCAAGAGCTCTTTTCAAAGATGTCATACCATTTTTAAACAAGGTGCTTTCAAGCCCATCACACAGGACTTCATCATAGCATCAACGTACCAAGGACCCAAGAGTAAGAGTAATATGTTCTTTGTTACCATATGAGCTTCTTCAACCTTCAAAGACCTCATCATCAGTGTCAAGGACTTCATCATAAAACCAAACTCCCCAACGGACGTCCAACATGAGCTTTATAAAGCTTGTGGGCTTAAGGACCAACTTGTGGGTCCAAGCACTTCTTCAATGCTTCTTCAACTGATTCAAATGCTTCTTCATCATACGGACGACATGTGCATGGGTTCCACAACATGCCAATAGCCATGAATACCACCAAGGTTATTAAGGTCATCCTTAATCAAATAAGGGTCTCCATCCACACATCAAGGGCTCCACACACATGAGCCACACCATCTTCAACAAATGACCACATAATGGGTCATTTGTACCACCATGTGCTACACACCATCTGTGAATGGGCTCCAAAGCCCAGCCCACCACATGTGTGGGTTTGTCCAATCACTCAACAATCAAGCTATCATCCAACTGGCCACTGGGTGTGGGTAAATGGTGATCAAACCCGTATCAAACTTATGCACGTGTCCATGATTAAATCCATACCTGTTTATCAAGCGTGTCCATTGTAGGGGACCTTGGTGGCATCAATGACAACCTGAGGGGTTACTGCAAGTCCTATGTTGGCATCAATGACAAGTGAATCAACACTGGTAACTAACCTTGCACACACTGAGACATACTTGGTGTCTAAGTGTCCTTTGTGGAGTTACATAGGGCTCTCCCCTAGGAGGTTTTGACTTTCGAAGAAGTTAGGAGAAGTGACTAAGGTGATAGTGGTCACATTCTCCGCATATGTTTGTCGGTGGCTTGGATTGCCATTTCAACCCATAACACTACCTAACCCTAGATGGTTGCTAGCTTTTCCCTAGTTGCAAGTATTGGAAGCCATCTTAAGAGGACGAACATTAGCCTTGATCTCTCATATCCCTAGGGGTTGAGAGAAGAATCTAATACCCTATCCTTCAACTATCCTCTTTTTATCAAATTTTTACGTGTCTTTTATTTTATTTTATGCATAGAAATATTTTTACACTGAAAAAATCCCTAAAAAATAAAAAATAAATTCAAAACTCCAAATTTATCTATGAATTTGTCTTTCTAGTCCACCCTAAAAATCCGTCCTAGGAGTTTTAGCCACAAATCCTAGGGTGTCCTCATTTGAGAAAGTGCATTATTATTCATGAAACCCTCGTAATTAGAGAATTGGAGGGTGTTTTGTAATTCTAGCTTACCCTCTAAGTTTTACCTAGTCCAAATGTGTTTTTTCCCTTGAGGGAGCACTTTTTGATGTGCCTGCCTTGGGAAGTATGACATTGACTTGGGAAGCATGAAAATGCCTCAAAAGGCACGATTTTATTAGATAAAGTGAATAACTACACTCATAAATGATTCTTGTGTCTAGATCTGAGATTGTTTGACTTTGATAAGGCATTGATCATAGCTCTAAAGGTTTTGAGGAAGGTATTTGTGGCTTGTTGGTGGTTGCGGGTATCTTTCATTAAATAGGGTCTCCCCATGAGTTTTGGGGTTACCCAAAGTGTTGAGGGGTTAAATTGTGGTGGCATTGGGTTTAACTCTCTCCAGAGCTTACCTACACTAATACTGAGTATACATTACATTAATTTGTAAAGGGTTGCTAGTTTGAACAGTAACATTTTGCAGCGTCGTTGCCGAGGAACTCAAAGGAAAAGTGACGACATTCCATTCGAGGTGTTCTCGAGTCGAATCCATCTATCTTTTAGAAACATCCAACATCTTTTGTATGACTCAGGTACATTCTTGTTTTGTACTTTGGTGACATTTGTTGTAATCTAACTAAGTAGGTCTCTCCTCGCGACTTTACTAAAGAAAAATAAAGTACTCTACAAGAACAAGTCCAAGAGGTAAGTTTTGCTTTGTACTTTGAGAGGATTATTGTTAAGAACTAACCTTGTGGTTCCTATTTGGTGACTCCATTCAAGAAAACAAATCAAAGAAGTGCAATTCAAAACAGCAAGCCTCAACTATTAACCAGAAGATGATATGGCATCCATTGATGAAACGTGGATGCATGATCGATATGCTCCATTGAATTTCTTAGAAATTCTAGGATATCCAAATCATCCACATAAACGTGATTAGAGTAAGGTCATCCAAGATTTCGTGAATATGAAGATACAATAGCGAAGCAAATTATGATAATCAGAGGATTTCTTATGGCATGGGATATTGTGGACAAGGACCTCATAATGAAGGGGTTCGTAACCTATCTGGATTTGGAGAATAACAAGGATGTGGGAGGTTGGTATTATGAGCTTCCTCATAAGGGGGATATCCTCACTCTTGCAACTGGTCAAGGCATTTCGAAAAGAGTGGGATCCTAATCTCGAAGAAGAAACTAAGGCCATGATTTCCCTTCCCAAAAAAAACTTTTATGCTCCTCATGATTTGTTGAGCACTTCAGACGAGTTACCAACAGGCATTTATGATAGAATTATGTGATCATGATGATAATCCCTTGAACCATGTTAAAGAGTTTCTGGAAAATCCTTCATTATTTGGTGTGTGAATAGACGAAGATATCTACATGAAGGCATTTGTGTTGTATTTGCAAGAAGAGGCCCTTGCTTGGTTTCAAGGCTCGGGAAAAGGTACAATATCCTTTCTTGTAGAAATGATAAGAGGTATTTTGCAGTTATTGCTGCCCAAAAAAATGCAAGAGATGGACACCCTACGTCGAAGAGGCGAAGAAATTCTTCAAGAAAGAAAGCCAGGAAGAAAACCAAGCCCTTAATCAAGAAGATAACAAAGATGATCAAACCACCCTAATCCTTGAAGGGCATGAAATAGACCTTGTCGAAGAAATCCATGATGAAGATCGAGCCTCAGAAAGCTTTCTTGAAGAAACCATAGATCAAGATCTTGTCGATAACAATCTAGGCCTTATCTTCAAAGAAGTCCAAACTCGCGAAGATGAAGATGATGAGACTCAAAATAACGAAGAAGAAAAAGGCTTTATTGAAGAGATTGTAGACCATAAGAAAATGGGTTAGTTCTCCTTACCCTCATCTCGAAAATTCTTATGATATCTTGGGTTTCTTGAAAGAAAATGGCAGGATTCTTGAAGACAACGATTTGGAAGTTCCTTGCTCCTCTAATCTACGATTCTTCAAGGCCCGGCAGTGTTGTATCATAAATTTTAGAAGAAATCTATGAACCTTTTTTGCCATTTAGAAGAGAAGAAAGGATTAGTCTAGTTCATGCTAAGCCGGATTTCCATACAGGTTTCAAGCAATATGTAATGTCCATTTTTCGAAATTTTGGAGAAATGCACAAATTGGGCAAAATTCGAGCTTAACTAGTCATGACTCTAGAGGGTTCCAACTTTCACCAAATGGTCCCGAATTTGAAAGGAAATGGTATGACGAGTCTTAAAACATACCAAGGTGGTTTATGTATACTTTGTATCAAACTTTAGACTTCTGCAAACGTTTTTGAAGTAATGACAAAACGACCAAAATTACTAGGAAATTGTGTTCAAATCCCCCCAAGGGTGATGGCCAAACTAGCTTTCCAAATCAAGTACAACCCTCCCAAATTTAAGAACAGAGAATTGGAATGAGTATCAGACATCAATTATTGTCCTTAATCAGGTTTATTAAGTTTTGCAAATGGATTATGGTCTGCAACATTTGTAGGGTAACTTTCACAGAAATTTGCATTACTAGCTAGACTTTGACATATGAAAGGTAGCATTTATGGTTCTGAGAGTAATATGAAACATGGTGGTAATATATGGAATAAAAATGTCTTCCCAAACAACATACAACTCAAAAGAAAACCCTCCCACAAATTTGATACAATACTCCTCCAAGATTGAAGCCAAAGTCATGGAAACTAGTGATTCAATGGCATGGGAAAGCAAGAGTTCACATATGGATTTCTTGGATTTCGAACCACAGAGCATAGGGGCATTAAATTATAGAGTAACACATCATATATGTTTGTCACAACATCATAAAACTCATAGAACATCCCCCATACAAAACTGATACAAGACTCCTTCAAGATTGAAGCCAAAGTCATGGAAACTGGTGATTCAATGGCATGGGAATGCAAGAGTTTCACATATGGATTTCTTAGATTTCGACCCACAGAGCATAGGTATAACACCCCGGTTTTGACCCCGTTTGCATTAAAGGTACATGATGTATATATTGTAATTAATCATGGTGAGGAGCTAAAGGAAAAATCCCCACCGTCGATTTGGTTGTGTATGTTTCGGCAATGGGGATAGTTGCCGATGGTATATCGTGCTATCCGGCACATTATAGTTTGGCATCATGTAAATATGCACATCAAT
>LPNX011121701.1:1359885-1417073 GCA_001517045.1 Pseudotsuga menziesii
TTATGGCTGGGAGTGGAGTGTGGCAGGACTGTCAGTCCTTGCCCACGCGTACACTCCACCAGCGAGTTGACCTCACGTTGGCAAGAAACCTCCACCGCCATCCTCTCCACAACGCCACTCTTTCCTTGGTCGGTTCACTCTCACGCAGGGACGCGCAGGGGGGCGATTCATCTTCCTCACGCAGAGTTGAGTCAAGAAGGGGTGCGATTTCTGGTTTGGGGGTTCGCTTTCCCTCTCTCACGCTATTGTCGATCGGTTGTGGTGTTCCTTCCACTCACGCAGAGAACTAGTTTTTCCTTTGGCATTATTGAGCTGTGTATTGTTTTCCATCCGTCATGGTGGATCGTGAGCTGTAGAATACTGTGTTTTCCCTTTTTATGGTGGTTTTCTCTGTGTATTGTTCCCTCCTGCTCACACTCAGGGCCTGTGTTTAATCCACCCTTGCCGTCAATGAAAATATGTTGGGGTTTCCCTGGGGAGAAAGGGGCCATTGTTTTCCAGCGTTGTTGGTTAGGTCTGGATGGTGTAGTGTCCTGTCACTTCGCCGTGGAACCCTGGCTATAGTTCTTCACTGATCGGTGGTTGCTGTGAAAGTGTGTCGTGGTTTCATTATTGAGGGAGGATCCTTGTTTCCCATTGATTGCTTCCTGGGTTTTCTTCCACATTTGTCAGTTAAGTTTTGCCCAGTCCATGCTGGGAGTTCGGTTTCTTATCCATTACGAACTGTGGATTGTTGCCATCGTTCATTGTGAGGTTGTAGCTATTGATGTACCCTGGTTTTGGGTTGCTGTTGAGTTGTTTTGGCCGCGCTAGGGCCAAGAACAACCCTGAGTTGTCTTCTGGATCTGAACTGTGTTTCACCTTTTGTTTGGGATTGTCACCCGGTTGTCTTTGCCTTCTTCATAGAGCTGTGAATGGATTGTTTTGCTGCGGTATGCAGTGGTTGGTCTTCAGACTGTTGAGAGTGGGATTAGAGGCTGGGTATGCTTGAGAAGCTGGTGTTTGAGACCACCAACTTAGCATTTAGCCTTTCCTAGCTCCTTGACGACCTGGTAAAACCCTACTGTGTGGGTTTGGCTGATTGGTGTACCTTGGCTATGTGTAAGCCTGCATTGACCCTTATTCCTTGAGGAATCATGCCCAGCTCGGAGGTGGCAGTGATGCTGAGAGATTGATGAGCACGTTGGCCTATGGTTGGGTGGAACGTTGCAGCGACGTAGCTGGTTGTGGGGCGAGTTCTTCATTAAAAGATAAGTACTCCTGACTATTTCATCTGTGCAATTATATCTACTGTTTCATAAGAAATGATGAACATGCTAAATGTTGGAATGTATATGTTTGCTTCCGCTGAATGTTGAGTAACCATGCATCCTTGTATGATGAATTATGCATCTTGGTATGTATTATGTTTAAGCTTTTTAATATCAGCATTTATGTCTATTCATGTTCATGGGGTTGTTTGCCCGTTTGTATGGCATTAGTAGCGTCCTCTTTGCCGATCAGAGGGTCGGGGACGTTACAATAGGGACATGAAGTTACAGAGTAACACATCATATATTTATGTCACAAGATCATCCAACTCATAGAATATCCCTCATACAAATCTCGTATAAAACTACTTCAAGATTGAAGCCAAAATCCATGAAAACTAGTGATACAATGGCATGAGATGCAAGCTTTCAACATAGGATTTTCTCGCATTTCGAGCTAAATAGCATATGGGAATGAAAGTACAGAGTCTTGAACAATAATATATGGCTTCCCCAACATCATAAAACTCATCTAAAATTCCTAATACAAATCTGATATAAAACCACTTCAAGATTGAATCCAAATCCATAAAAACTAGTTATTCAAGACCATGGGGAATGCGAGCCTTTCATACATGTATTTCAGATATTTCGACTTACAGAGCATATGGACATGATATTACAGAGCCATACATCATACATTAGAAGTTGGGCATCAACCATCCTCAGAAGGCAGAACAATCACTCCAACAAGTGCGCCATCAAATGAGAGTATGGGGAATGGAGAAGAAGGAATGAGAGAATAGGGAGATAGATAAGAATTCGACTGTATGGACCTTCAACCTACAAATAAAACTCCTTCATTAAGCTCCCATGAGAGGTCTAAATGGCCTCTCCATCAACCAACTTGGAAAGGATTGCAACTCCCTCGAAATTGGTTCACTAGCAAGGTAAGTGTGCATTCACCATGCAATGGACAAGCAAAATATCTCCAAAATGTCAAGCGCCAATTAACAAATGATCAAAAGCTATTCTCATTCCTCATGGCATCCTTTTATTAACTTCATTATGCCTCCTAAGGTCAAATTTCCCTCCATGAGCTTCCTCCAACTCATCTTAGTGGTTTAGTAACTCTCATGACACTTGTCTTCCTCTTCATGCTCCAATTCTTTCCCCAATTCGAATGGTTGCCTCTAACTCCCAAATTCGACCTCTTGGTGGCTATTTTTAGCGCTGACATGTCAGATTTGTCATATGTCAGCAATCAGGTCTGAATTTGTCATACTTGTCATAGAATCTTCCATCATTTGTTGTCATAGAGTGCATAGAATCTCCTTTCAAGTGGCACACCTTGTCTTCTAGTGTCTTCCTCTTCCATGGGAGTTACCCTCCTTTACCAATTTGACTTCCTTGGCTCATTATATGATATTTGACACCACATTACCAGCCAATAATGTTACATTACCCATGTGTTCATATTTGGATGAATATCATGCCAAGTGTGCAGGGAATCTACTCACCCAAAGTCTTCACAAGTTTCCAAGTCTCTTCATTAACCCATGCCACATTATTTTCTTAGCATTTATAATTTATGTGACCCATTTAAATGTGAATATGGTAAACAAATGTACTTTTGGGTCCCATAGCCCCTTATTACAATATTTATGTCTCCATCTCAACCTATGGAACTAGTAGGTTGGTGAAACATTATTTGCAAATAGTCTTATTTGTAAATTATTTAATTGGGTACATGACAAATCCTCTCCACTCAAGATTGCTTGTCCTCAAGCAATGCCAAGTTTGTATGCTAAAAAAACATTTGTATATTCCCAAGTGGCATCCTCATTTGGTACTCCTTCCCTTGCACCAACTGCTCTCTTATGGTTCTGCTCAATGATTTTCTTTAGCTTCAACTTGAGTACTGGCACTCATGTACTACAATTTTGTGTCCCCAAAAGTAAAGAGATGTGGATTGTGCATATTGAGATATCCTGTAACATCACCATTAACACCAAAAGGATTAATCAAATCCATAAAAGCCAAATTTGTGCAAATAATCTTTACCTCCATATTTTGGAAACCTTTTCTGAACTTTCACCCCTTTTTGCTTCTGTATAATTCTTTGAAGTTGGTGATGAGTTACCAAACTTTGAGTTTCTTAATATTCCAAGAAAATTTCAGAGAAGAACCACCATGCTTGTTGCTGCACTACTCTGATTACAATCATCTTCTCAAATGGTAAATAAATCTCCAATGCTGCTTGTTGCCGCCACAATTGAAACCAATGAGACCAAAAATAATCCCACAAATCTGATACAAAACTCCTCCAAAATTTAAGAACAAAGTATGGGAATGAGTATCAGACATCAATTCATGTCCTTAATCATGTTTATTAAGTTCTGCAAATAGATTATGGTCTACAGCATTTGTAGGGTAACTTTCATAGAAATTGCGTAAGGGAAATTTGTATTACTAGCTAGACTTTGACATAGGAAAGGTAGCATTTATGGTTCTGAGAGTAATATGAAACATGGTGGTAATATATGGAATAAAAATGTCTTCCTAAACAGCATACAACTCAAAGGAAAACCCTCACACAAATATGATACAATACTCCTCCAAGATTGAAGCCAAAGTCATGTAAACTAGTGATTCAATGAAATGGGAATGCAAGAGTTACACATATGGATTTCTTGGATTTCGACACACAGAGCATAGGGACATTAAATTACAGAGTAACACATCATATATGGCTGTCACAACATCATAAAACTCATAGAACATCCCTCATACAAATCTGATAAAAGACTCCTTCAAGATTGAAGCCAAAGTCATGGAAACTAGTGATTCAATGGCATGGGAATGCAAGAGTTTCACATATGGATTTCTTGGATTTTAACCCACAAAGCATAGAGACATGAAGTTACAGAGTAACACATCATATATTTATGTCACAAGATCATCCAACTCATAGAATATCCCTCATACAAATATGGTATAAAACTACTTCAAGATTGAAGCCAAAATCCATGAAAACTAGTGATACAATGGCATGAGATGCAAGCTTTCAACATAAGATTTTCTTGCATTTCGAGCTGAAAATCATATGGGAATGAAAGTACAGAGTCTTGAATAATATATGCCTTCCCCAACATCATAAAACTCATATAAAATTCCTCATACAAATCTGATATAAAACCACTTCAAGATTGAATCCAAATCCATAAAAACTAGTTATTCAAGAGCATGGGGAATGAGAGCCTTTCATACATGTATTTCTGATATTTCGACTTACAGAGCATATGGACATGATATTACAAAGCCATGCATCATACATCAGAGCTTGGGCATAAACCATCCTCAGCAAGGCACAACAATCACTCCAACTATTGCGCCATCAAATGAGAGTGTGGGGAATGGAGAAGAAGGAATGAGAGAATGGGGAGATAGATGAGAATTCGACTGTATGGACCTTCAAGATGCAAATAAAAATCCTTCATTAAGCTCCCATGAGAGGTCTGAATGGGCTCTCCATCAACCAACTTGGAAAGAAATCAAACTCCCTCGAAATTGGTTCACTAAGTGTGCACTCACCGTACAATGGGCAAGCAAAAGCTCTCCAAAATGCCAAAGGCCAATTAACAAATGATCAAAAGCTATTCTCATTCCTCATGACATCCTTTTATTAATTTCATTATGCCTCATAAGGTCGAATTTCCCTCCATGAGCTTCCTCCAACTCATTTTAGTGGTTTAGTAACTCTCATGACACTTGTATTCCTCTTCATGCTCCATTTCTTTACCAATTCAAATGGCTGCCTCTAACTCCCAAATTCGACCTCTTGGTGGCTATTTTTAGCCCTGACATGTCAGATTTGTCATATGTCAGCAATCAGGTCTGAATTTGTCATACTTGTCATACAATCTTCCATCATTCGTTGTCGTAGAGTGCATAGAATCTCCTTCCAAGTGGCACACCTTGTCTTCTAGTCTCTTCTTCTTCCATGGGAATTACCCTCCTTTACCACTTAGATTTCCTTGGCTCATTATATGATATTTGACACCACATTACCAACCAATAATGTTACATTACCCATGTGTTCGAATTTGGATGAATATCATGCCAAGTGTGTGGGGAATCTAGTCACCCAAAGTCTTCACAAGCTTCCAAGTGTCTTCATTAACCCATGCCACATTATTTTCTTAGCATTTATAATTTATGTGACCCATTTAAATGTGAATATGGTAAATTAATGTACTTTTGGGTCCCATAGCCCCTTATTAAAAAATTTACGTCTCCATCTCAACCTATGGAACTAGTAGGTTGGTGAAACATTATTTGCAAATTGTCTTATTTGTAAATTATTTAATTGGGGACATGACAAACCCTCTCCACTCAAGATTGCTTGTTCTCAAGCAATGCCAAGTTTGTATGCTAAAAAAAACATTTGTATATTCCCAAGTGCCATCCTCATTTGGTACTCCTTCCCTTGCACCAAGTGCTCTCTTATGGTTCTACTCAATGATTTTCTTTAACTGCAACTTGAGTAGTGGCACTCATGTACTGCAATTTTGTGTCCCCAAAAGTAAAGAGATGTGGATTGTGCATATTGATATACCCTGTAACTTCACCACTAACACCAAAAGGATTAATCAAATCCATAAAAACCAAATTTGTGCAAATAATCTTTCCCTCCATATTTTGGAAACCTTTTCTGAACTTTCACCCCTTTTGCTTCTGTATAATTCTTTGAAGTTGGCGCTGAGTTACCAAACTTTGAGTTTCTTAATATTCCAAGAAAATTTCAGAGAGGAACCACCATGCTTGTTGTTGCACTACTCTGATTACAATCATCTTCTCAAGTGGTGAATAAATCTCCAATGCTACTTGTTGCCCCCGCAATTGAAACCAATGAGACCAAAAATGATCCCACAAATCTGATACAATACTCCTCCAAATTTAAGAACAGAGTATGGGAATGAGTATCAAACATCAATTATTGTCCTTAATCATGTTTATTAAGTTCTGCAAATGGATTATGGTCTGCAACATTTGTAGGGTAACTTTCATAGAAATTGCCTAAGGGAAATTTGCATTACTAGCTAGACTTTGACATAGTAAAGGTAGCATTTATGGTTTTGAGAGTAATATGAAACATGGTGGTAATATATGGAATAAAAATGTCTTCCCAAACAGCATACAACTCAAAGGAAAACCCTCCCACAAATAGGATACAATACTCCTCCAAGATTGAAGCCAAAGTCATGGAAACTAGTGATTCAATGGCATGGGAATGCAAAAGTTTCAAATATGGATTTCTTGGATTTCGACCCATAGAGCATAGGGACATTAAATTACAGAGTAACACATCATATATGGTTGTCACAACATCATAAAACTCATAGAACATCCCTCATACAAATCTGATACAAGACTCCTTCAAGATTGAAGCCAAAGTCATGGAAACTAGTGATTCAATGGCATGGAAATGCAAGAGTTTCACATATGGATTTCTTGGATTTCGACCCACAGAGCATAGGGACATGATGTTACAGAGTAACACATCATATATTTATGTCACAAGATCATCTAACTCATAGAATATCCCTCATACAAATATGGTATAAAACTACTTCAAGATTGAAGCCAAAATCCATGAAAACTAGTGATACAATGGCATGAGATGCAAGCTTTCAACATAGGAGTTTCTTGCAATTCGAGCTGAATAGCATATGGGAATGAAAGTACAGAGTCTTGAATAATATATGGCTTCCCCAACATCATAAAACTCATATAAAATTCCTCATACAAATCTTATATAAAACCACTTCAAGATTGAATCCAAATCCATAAAAAATAGTTATTCAAGAACATGGGGAATGCGAGCCTTTCATACATGTATTTCTAATACTTCGACTTACAGAGCATATGGACATGATATCATAGAGCCATGCATCATACATCAGAGCTTGGGCATCAACCATACTCAGCAAGACGCAAGAATCACTGCAACAAGTGCGCCATCAAATGAGAGTGTGGGGAATGGAGAAGAAGGAATGAGAGAATGGGGAGATAGATGAGAATTGGACTGTATGGACCTTCAACCTGCAAATAAAACTCCTTCATTAAGCTCCCAAGAGAGGTTTGAATGGCCTCTCCATCAACCAACTTGGAAAGGAATCAAACTCCCTCGAAATTGGTTCACTAGCAGGGTAAGTGTGCACTCACCGTGCAATGGACAAGCAAAAGCTCTCCAAAATGCCAAAGGCCAATTAACAAATGATCAAATGCTATTCTCATTTCTCATGACATCCTTTTATTAACTTCATTATGCCTTTTAAGGTCGAATTTCCCTCCATGAGCTTCCTCCAACTCATATTAGTGGTTTAGTAACTCTCATGACACTTGTTTTCCTCTTCATGCTCCAATTCTTTCCCCAATTCGAATGGCTGCCTCTAACTCCCAAATTCGACCTCTTGGTGGCTATTTTTAGCCCTGACATGTCAGATTTGTCATATGTCAACAATCAGGTGTGAGTTTGTCATGCTTGTCATAGAATCTTCCTTCATTTGTTGTCATAGAGTGCATACATTAGAGGAAATTTGGGGTCTAAAATGGGCCTTATAAGAAAACGCGCCAACAATAAGTTGTTGTGAGTTGGAATTCAAGAACCAATAGAATTCCAATAAAATGAGTCAACCATAATGGTTGAATTGACATATTTGTCAGAAGAAAAAAAAACTACTTTTTTTGTTCGTATTTTCGACATATCTCCCTGTGTTTTTACTCAAATTTCGATCAGGAGGGGTCGTTGGATGCGGAATTTGATTCCGCATCCAATGAGTACCCACACTGCATACTTTTGATGGACCCCGCTACCCCAAAAACAAGAAATTCCTGAAAAAACGTGATGATGACATTTCCTTGAACTTTCATAAATGTATCTTTTGTACACCTTTTGAAACCTTACTGAAGCATATTGCGTGTAATGGAATATCGGTGGATCTTGCTAAAGTTGCAGTGATTTTCAATTTCACTACTCTGATTAATGTAAAGACATTACATGCCACGTTAGGACATACCGGGTACTATAGGCATTTCATCCGCAACTACGCATCAATTAATGAACCCATGGAGAAGAAGATACTTAATAAGTAGAAGGCTTTCTCCTGGACTAATTAAAGTGATGTTGCTTTCAATATACTGAAGGATAAATTGGTGCCACTCACTGCAAGAAGCCACCATTAACAACAAGCATAATCCATTCAAACGTTGCACATAGTTGCCATTCATAAACTGATATCATCATCACGTTTTTTCAGGTATTTCTTGTTTTTGGGGTAGCGGTGTCCGTCAGAAGTATGCAGTGTGAGTACTCGTTGGATGCGGAATCAAATTCCGCATCCAACGAGCCCTCTCGATCGAAATTTGAGTAAAAACACAAGGAGATATGTCGAAAATACAAACACAAAAAGTAGTTTTTTTTTCTTTTTTCTTCCAAAATTAATAAATATTATTTTATTATTTTAACTATTATTTTATTATTTTCCTTAGGAGGCCCATTTTAGACCTCAAAATTCCTCTAATGGAATCTCCTTCCAAGTGGCACACCTTGTCTTCTAGTCTCTTCCTCTTCCATAGGAGTTACCCTCCTTTACCAATTAGACTTCCTTGGCTCATAATATGATATTTGACACCACATTACCAGCCAATAATGTTGCATTAACCATGTGTTCAAATTTGGATGAATATCATGCCAAGTGTGCGGGGAATCTAGTCACCCAAAGTCTTCACAAGCTTCCAAGTGTCTTCATTAACCCATGCCACATTATTTTCTTGGCATTTATAATTTATGTGACCCATTTAAATGTGAATATGGTAGACTAATGTAGTTTTGGGTCCCATAGCTCCTTATTACAAAATTTATGTCTCCATCTCAACCTATGGAACTAGTAGGTTGGTGAAACATTATTTGCAAATAGTTTTATTTGTAAATTATTTAATTGGGGACATGACACAATATGAAGAGGTCTCTGTCGAAGAATCACTTCCAGTTAAGAAAGATAACGAAGATATGGTTGATGAAAGTGTGATGGATGCTTCTCCTTGTCCTTTTGATGATGATGGTTTGGTGAACCTTCCTTTTTCTTTCACCCATATAGATAGATCTTTTGAACATGAGAGGTTTGACGATATTTTAGTTAAAGAAGATGGTTTCCACGGATATAATGATGCACATTTCTCTTATGAGGATGATGATGTGGGTACAGATTCTCGAAAATTGGTTGAAAAACTTGTGACCGGATGAACTAGCAGGCTAGTCATCAATAAGCAAATGTGAGAGGAAGTGACTACTATCACCTTAGTCACTCCTCCAAACTTCTTTGGAGAGTCGGAACCTTCGAGGGGAAAGCCCTTCAATGATCTGCAAGACACTTGTCTTATGTTCAAATGAAGCGAGGAGAGGTTTATTTCTAGCATCTCACACTCACTTTACAAAAATATCTACGGCGACATGCCTTTAAATTGTCAATTTGAAATTATAAAATGTCAACTTAAAATTATAACATAAAATAATATAAAAATTAAAATAATTCAAAAATGGCCTAAAGTAGGCTACCTGGGAAATTTTTTCCCAGGTGTCTAAAACTGCTAAAAATAAGCAAATCACTCCGAACGAAAGGTTGGAGTGAGCTGGAGGAAGGGTGTCATGCCCCATCTAACACCGAAAATGTTGTAAATCCCTCAACGCCCACCTCAAAGTAGCATTACGGCTTGGGTGGAAGGATGACGTCATCTGTGGAAGGAGGCTAAGGAGAGAGTGCGCCACTTGGCTGAAGGACCAAGAGTGTCTAAGGTGGTTGTGAAGCGAGACCAAGGTCTCACAGCTAAAACAAAGGTCACCAGTGCAAGGAAACAAGGTGTGGGATCATGTGACCTAGTGATCATTCCCTAGGAGCCCAGACATCAACCCCAAGGTTAAAAACCCCAACAAAGGGCAGTCAGCAGTGCCATTAAGCCATAATACACGTAAAGGAAGGACCAAAGGGCCCGGCCATGACCACCACTACTGAATAACACCCTCCCTTGTAAAAAAAATGGCCTCTCTCCCTAGGGCGCATCGAAAGGTGCGTTGGGTACAGGTGCAGCATAACACTGGCTCCAACTGCACGATGAGTGCTCTTCCTGAGAGTACTTGAAAACCTGTGAATCTTCTAGTATTTGTAGACTTACACATATCAAATATCCAAGGGGATTAAAAGCATCATGACTCATGAGGCAAACACTTTCATCCTATCTTGCTCAAAATAATGAAATGCAACTAACTAAATCATGAAAGGACATCAAATGCAATGCAAAGGTAACAGTAATATGCCTAGACTCAAACAAAACTAACCCTACCTACCCTAAACATGATAATAAAAAAGGGTTAAGTGTAATCATACCGCCAATGTAACCAACAGAGTAGGCAATTCATACCTGATCTTTTACCTTTGTCTTTAGATACAACCAACGATAAAATATCATCAATGACAAACCAAGTGCGTACCAAGATCTTCCTCCAGATAGGAGATGGAAACCAGATGACTACAAGAGCCTGGAAGGCTTGATATTGGTGCCATGGAGAGGGATTGCTCTGACAAGCTTTGTTGATCCATGCTTCTACTAGACTTATGTATGAGACACCTCCATCATACATTTCCATTGAGAAAAAAAATTGCGTGAAACTCGTCCACGGATCTTGAACTTGGGAGGCTATTAGTAAAGCAGGACCTCGCCAATCTTCATATTTTAATCGCAACCTATCCCTGCATCTACTTAAGAATTTCTTTGGATATATGAGTATATCGCTCGTCTTTGTAATGATCACATTAGTATCCCAAATAATCCTTGAAATTTTGAAATTGTCAGCTACATAATTCATACCCTCATGCTTCAAATGAAAAGATAAACAATAAATACTATAAAACCGAGGAATAAAAATCATACCTGTCCACATACCTTCCTCGATCTTGTTGAAATGAATAATTAAGGACTTACTGAGATATGAATGAAAGGGTTGAGCAACTTTTTCAATACTAGCCACAAGATAGTGCTAGAAGTGTTGATTTGGGGACATCATCGGCTAAAAGGTAGTGGGGGCCCTTTGCATATGGCAATCAACAACAAGAACCACACCTCGTACTACTCCATCATCAAGCAAGATAGCAAAAGGATTAATCCATTCTTCATTTGTAATAGAGAAGACTTCTTTTCCCACACACATGCAAGGGAGAGGGTCCACTATGGTGCTTGAAGAATTGTATACTGGTGGACTGAGGAACTCCCAGTAATCATCGTCCTCTATACCCTTGTAGTTTTCCTCCATGAGAACCAAAATATCATAAAAAACTACATCCTGAGGATATGAAGAACTCACCAATTCTTCAACTTCTTCAAATAGGGCTTCTTGGTCTTCATTTTCTGAAGGAGTTTCATTTTCAACTTCAGGAATCCCTTCATCTTCGGACATAAGGGCCATAATATCAATGACAAAGTCTTCAACAATAGCTTCTTCAAGCAAAACCTTCTAAACGTTGACCTTCATCATAAACTTCGTCATCAAGGAATGCCTCATGCTCTTCTGAGACTTGTTAGTCAACATGCTCGTCCTTTATAATCTTTAGGATTTCTTCCTTAGTGTTAGGATCCCACTAATCGCAGAATGCTTCAACTAGTTGTAGATAGGAGGATATCCTCTTAGGGGGGAGTCCATCGTACCAAGCGTCCACATCTTGGTTCCCTCCTAGATCGAAGGACATTACAAATAACTGCATCATGGTATCCTCGTCTGTGATATCCCATGCCACAAAAACTTCTTTGAACTTCGTAACGTGTCCTGTAACGGTATCTTCACCCTTGTGGAATGTCGGAATAGATTTGAAACAACGATGCTTGTCAAACTTATTTGGGTATCCTAGAATGTTTGAGAAATCAAACAGATCGAGGATCCCCGTATCTTCTGCCTAGGACTGCTTGCTTTGAAATTCTTTATGTTTTCTTCAGTGGAGTTGCCTAATTGATGAGCTAAGTTCTTCGTGGAGTCGCCAAATAAGCCTGCAAGATTAGTCTTCTCTAGAAAAATATATGCAATCATGTAAACGCGAACTCAAGACTTACCAAAAACATCGTTCTTGCCTGGATAACTTACCTCAACAAATTTGAGGTCCCCGACAACGACAGCAAAAATGTTAAGCCTTGTCGGGCTTCTTCTTTGTAGAGTCGCCAAGTAAGATCCGCAAGATTACTCCTTGACAATAATATTTTCAAAATACCAAGAAAGACTTACCTCAATTTTCTTACCAAATGTCATTCTTGCGAGGGGTGTGAATGATTCCAGATCAACCGCTTCAAATTTTGAAATGGTCCCCGACAACAGTGCCAAAAATGTTACCTGATGAGCCAGTAGGCTAGTCACCGACAACCTAATGCAAGAGGAAGTGACCACTATCACCTTAGCCACTCCTCCAAACTTCTTTGGAGAGTCAGAACCTCCAAGGGGAGAGCCCTTCAATGATCTGTAAGACACTTGGACAGAAAAACAACTATATCTTCTACGCAATAGTATTAGTGACCAATGCCTTTAATGGAGAATAATAGGGAATGAAGAAGACATACTAGTGAAGAGAAGTGCTTGCAATGTATTAGTGCAACACATCCAATTTATTGTATCCAGTGGAACAATGGAACAACGGCAATAATATTTTCAAAATACCAAGGACTTACCTCAATTTTCTTACCGATGTCGTTCTTGCCAAGGGTGTGAATGATTCTAGATCAACCGCTTCAAATTTTGAAATAGTCCCCGGCAACAACGCCAAAAATGTTACCTGATGAACTAGTAGGCTAGTCAGCGATAAGTAAATGCAAGGGGAAGTGACCACTATCACCTCAGTCACTCCTCCAAACTTCTTTGGAGAGTCGGAACCTCCAAGGAGAGATCCCTTCAATGATCTGTAAGACACTTGGACAGAAAAACAACTATATCTTCTACACAATAGTATTAGTGATCAATGCCTTTAATGCAGAATAATAGGGAATGAAGAAGACATACTGGTCAAGAAAAGTGTTTGCAATGTATTAGTGCAACGCATCCAATTTATTATATCCAGTGGAACAATGGAAAAATCATTCGATGTCACCTTAGATATCAAAGCAATCATCTACAGATGATAGGGGTTAATAATCCAACATAAGCCATTCAATGGAAGTGTTGCATTATGACAATTTGATATTCAATACAATGGCATAATAGCAGTAGAATAAGTGCAGACATATATCATAAGAGTATTCCAAATGTAAACAATATAGCTTGATCGCAATTGTAATAATCAAATAGCTAACCTTCGGACTTTATAAGACAATTTACAGTAGTAAGGAAGTTAACTCCATGTCAGATTATATAAGCAGTAAGTCATTCAAAAGTGTAGTAAATGTGTTTCCAGGCAACACTGTAATTTTATGACAGACCAATGTGATGAATTTCTAGAGTTTGTATGAAAGCATGTACAGCGGTTTAATAGCAATTTAGAAGAGTAAGAATACGGCATGTGATGTGTAGAATAGTGTGAACTCAGACCTCTTTATAGCAGAAAGAAGGTTTCCTTTAGGCCACTACAGCCTTGGACAAGCCCAAACCAAGGGACCGAGCTCAGGACAAGGCCTTGGGGAAGGCTTGTCGTGGAGGAATAAGGAAAAAGGAGGCAGGCCGAGGGTTTATGTCTAGGGCTGCTAGGAAAAATAGGTTTGCAATTAGGGTTTGCAACAAAGAAGAAAGGCTAGGACTAGGGGTACTAAGGGTTTAGGGACCTCGATTTAGCTTAGAATAGGCCTAAGGAAACTAGGGAGAAGTTTTAAGAGGCATGCCATAATTGTAGGGACCGAAATTTTAGGGGCCAAAAATTTCGAGAGGCCTTAAATTGGCCAAAATTTTGTTTTTTTTTTAATTTTTGAAATTTTAGAGTTTTTTAGATACAAAAAGAAAACCTAAAACATATATTAACTCTACAATGAAAATGCAAGTATGAACATATGCAAATGGAATTAAATCGTAGATGAAGAAAAAGCCAAGGGTTTTAAGGTTTTACCCTAACCCTAGGGAATCTAAGGATGTGACCAACCTTCCTTCGAGAAGCTTATCCTAGGTTTAGCAACAAAAACCTAAAGGCCTAAGGCTCTAACCCTAGAAGGTCTCCGACAATGGACATTCCTCCATGAACCAAGGTGACTAAAGGCTGATAAATGACCTACCCAAGATAAAATGCAGCTCTAATGCCTACCATTCAACCCATGAACATGCATTATTCATCAACATCTAACAAAGAGAGATCAAGAAAAATCCTAGATACCTCCTTGTGCAAGTGTTTAGCCAACAAATCATAGCATCACCATTAGCTAGAGCATAGAACCAAAGAAACTCAAGAAATTGCCATCAAACCCAAAAATCATCTTCCTCAAGTGGGGTGCATCACTTCCAAAGAGCCCTAGTAGGGTAAAATAAGTGCATATTGTTTTATCCCACTTGTCTTATGTTCAAATGAAGTGAGGAGAGGTTTATTTATAGCCTCTCACACTCACTTTACAAAAATATCCTGGCCGACATGCCTTTAAAATGTCAATTTGAAATTATAAAATGTCAACTTAAAATTATAACATAAAATAATATAAAATAATTCAAAAATGGCCTAAAATAGGCCTAAAGTAGGCTACTTGGGGTATTTTTCTCCAGGTGTCTAAAACTACAAAAAATAAGCAAATCACTCCAAATGAAAGGCTGGAGTGAATTGGAGGTAGGGCGCCATGCCCCATCAAACCCCGAAAATGTTGTAAACCCCTCAACGCCCCCCTCAAAGTAGCATTATAGCCTGGGTGGAAAGATGACGTCATCGATGGAAGGAGGTCAAGGAGAGAGTGCGCCAATTAGCTGAAGGAACTGGAGTGTGTCTAAGGTGGCTGTGAAGGAAGACCAAGGTCTCACAGTTGAAACAAAGGCCACCGGTGCAAGGAAACAAGGTTTGGGGTCATGTGACATCGACCCTGGGGTTAAAAACCACAACAAAGGGCAGTCAGCAGTGCCATTAAGCCATAGTACTCCTAAAGGAAGGACCAAAGGGCCCGACCAAGACCACCACTGCTGAATAACGCCACCCTAGTCAGAAAAAATGGCTTCTCTCTCCTTGGGGTACATTTGAAGGTGCGTTGGGTATAGGTGTAGCGTAATAGAACCCATTTATGATTCGTCCAATAAGGGAAATCTAACTTTTGAAGACCATGTGAAACCTACCTTTGAGATCCTTCATGATCTGGTTCTGCCACGCTCATTGACCATTGAGGATGATATAAGTTTGCATATGAAGGATTCTATTGTAGATCTTGATTCACCAAGTTTACCCTCTCCTAGGGTGGATCTCAACCAACACTCTTAGCTATACTTCTCAAAAATAGATGCAAGCGACAAACAACTAGAAGATCCAAGGAATGAAATTGTTTTCTCTCAAAGTGATATCGGATCATATACAGTCTTCATCACCAATGTTGTTGATCAGTTTTGGAGGATGAACTTCAATGAGACCAAGTCTCAGTTAGGTATGGGTGCAAGTAATGTATTAACTTCTTCTTGTGCTGAAAGTCATTGTTTTTCTTTCCGCCTAGAACTTGAAGGTACTAACAAAGTGGTTAAATTGAATCTCTCTTGCTTCGCCTTGAGTTATCAAAAGATTATGGAATTAAGTTTTAAAATATCGTTGGCAACTCTAACCCAATTATGATGCAAGTCAATGGAAATTTTGCTTGTAAAAATCTAAGGTTAAAGGTGTTACGCTTTTGTAGTTCTATAGCGTTCCAGCAGGTCATTTGGTAGAGGAGTGCTTAAAAAGGTCAAGCGTGGGCTTCATGTATGTGGTTGGCCATGGCTCGACCCCTTGATTTTTCTCTTAGAAGTACTAAGGCTTAATGGCATTGCTAACTGCCCTTTGTTGGTGTTTTTAACCCTGGGGTTGGTGTCCGAGGCTTCCATGGGTAGGTCATTTGGACAAGACCACCACCCTTTTTATGCTTTGAGGAGACTATTGCTTCATCTAGGGAGGTCATCCCTAAGTCTATCACCCCCCTCACACCCCACTTGGACCTTCTTTGTAGCTAATTCGACCCGCTCTGGCCAAATTGACCCTTGATGTCTTCATGATTGATCAAGCCTCAAGCTAAGGCAAGAGGGATGTTGAGGGATTTTATTCATCATTCTAGGGCTATTAGGGGCATAAAGTCCTCCTTGGATCACTCTAGCAGTTACAGTGAGGCATTGGCTTGCTTATTTTAGTGTTTTTCATCAGCTTATGTTGGTTTTAGGGCTTAGTCTCCAACATGTGGGTGGCATGCCCTAAGTTTGTCTTATTTTGGAATATTTTAATATTATTTTGTTCTAATTTCAAATTGACATGTAGGCTTGATAAAATTTAAGTTTTGTGCTAAAATGGATATAAATATCCATTCACTCTTCATTTGTAAAACATAAGACTTGGGATAAAATATGATACTTCTTCTTTTTTTCTTGTTATGTGGGCTTATGATGTGATGCGCACCTCTTGGAGAGTCTTTTCTTTGGCTTGTGAAGTGAAATGTGGATGAATGCTAGGGTTTTCCTTTGCACATACATGTTGATGCTAGAATGGTTGGATGGAACTCATGCACAAAGGTGATCTATGGTCTTTCTTTGTTCATCTTTGTTAAATATTGGTAAGAATATCTCTATCTCTGTTGAATGGTGCTATGCTAGTGCATTCTATTTGTTAATTAGGGCTTAATTGTCAAGATTTTGTCAATTTTGTAAGGTTTGAATACATTCTCTTGAAGAAGTCTTCTTTGTAAAGGGTCGTGGATCACTACTTTGCTATTTCTTAGGCTCTCCCAACGAACCCTAGGGGTTGTTGGTGGATGCCCTAAGTTTGCAAGCCTAGAGGAACTCTTCTTGTAAGGACGCTGGTCATCGATCCCTTCTGCCCTGGGATTGAGAGAAGAATCGTATCCCTTCTCTTGTCACCATTTAATAAAATTTCATGCATTTATATAAGTAAACATTTGTTATTTTCATGGTAAATTAGGTCTACAATTATTATTCCAAAAAAAGCCCTAAAAATATAACAAAATCATAAAAATAAAAAATTATTACTTTTTTTGAATTTTTGGGCCTCCCTAAATTTTCGGCCCTCTTTCCTAAAAACTCAGCCTGCTGTTTTAACCCCAAAAACCCTAGGGTGTCACTTTTATTTGGCTGCTGCAAAACCCTAATTTCAGACCTGCTACATCTCTTTTCCCTCCTTTCACCTAGGGTTTCATCCCTTACACGCTCATTCTACCTTTCTTAGGCTTCTTCCTTACCCAAGCGAACCCCTGAACTTGTTTTTGCTGAAGCCCTAAGGGCTGACCTACTGCCCCTGTCCATAATTACTTACTGGACAATTTTCTTTCAGACTTCGGTCTCCAGTCACTTAGACAGTCCAACATATTCATTGATTGCTAATATTTATGGTTTGAAGAATAGGGTTTTGGATCACTATACTAGGATCTAACTTACAGTGCTATTGAATGCTTATTTACTGCTGTTATTACATATTATATACTGCTGGTCAATGCGCTGTTTGCTTTTAAGACAAGTGTTTACTTAAATATGTAAATGAGGTTAAATTAATTGCAAGACATAAAGTAGTACAGTGAACAAGCGGTTGATGCTTTGCCTTCTTACCCACTTTACTAACTTCATTAATGCTAAGGGACACAAATTGTACTGTGACTCCACATTAAAGCAAGGAACATATGCTTGGTCAAGACAGTGCTTGCAGGTGTCATAAAGGGCTCTCCCCTTGGAGTTCAAAGACTCTCCCAAGAATTTTGTGGAAGTGTGGTTGAGGTGACATTGGGTCACACTCTCCTTGCATTGTTTATTGGACACTAGCCCTGCTAGTTTATCCAGTAACAAAAGGGATACAGGGATGCAGTGCCATTGACCACAAAGAATTTCATCAGGTCTAGTGTACGATGTTCTTAGGTCATCAGACATATTATTCATCTTCAAGACTCATGCGAGCCCGGTTCGACCTCTCCTCGACATCATAGGATATCAACTTGCAGACAAGATACGAGGAGCTCAAGTGGGGTCAGGGGTTCAAGTAGAGTTGCTTGTTTGGTTAGGGACTCTTCGGAGCAAGATAACTATGGTGGCAATGGATGCGTTTTCCAGGTTTATGTGGGTTCGAGATAGAGGTGTCTCCCCTCTCCCTAGTGACATTTACATTGCAGTATGTTACTTCCCTCCAACCTCTTCGTCATATGCTATTCATAATGGTCCTGACAGTGACCCCTTTATAGAATTGTATGCTGGCATCAACCAGTACTACTCACTAGTCGGGGAGGTGATTCTTCTAGGTGACTTCAACTCCCATACCATATCTGTTCAAACTCCTCTTCACGATTGGTCAAAGGATGTGTTCTGCATATAAGAGATATATCCAGTGTTAGTGGGGCTTCATCAGATGTCTGACATTGCTTTGGGACCTGTCACTGTTAAATTTTGGCATTAGCATGAATACTAAAATATTTGCAGACTAACTGATAACAAATGACAAGTGCAGTAAAAAATCAACACATCAAAACACTGAACACGAGTTTTTCACTGGGGAAACCTTTAAAGGACAAAAACCCCAAAAGCATTAGTAATTCATCTCGTAAATGAGATGACTGAATTCTTCAACAATTCTCTAACCCTAATTGGGTTTGTACCACAGATTCACAGAATTATACAAAAGATGATTTTTACATAAAAAATCAAAATAGGGTTTGTTGCCCTAATTCCACCTCTGCTGCCCGAGACCAGATCTGTAGCTGCTCGAATTTTCTCTCTCTTGCCCGAACCTGCTAAATCTTAGCTTGGACCTGTTTTCGGATCTTCTCTCTCCTACCCGAACTGTCCAAACCCTGCCCAGATTCTTGTTAGTCCTGCCCAGACCTCTGTTCCTCTGCCCGAGCTTGTTCGACTACTGCTCGGACCTTTGTCGGGTTCCTTTATCCTACCCAAGGTCCTCTCGGGGCTTCCGGAGGATGCTAAGGCTTGTTGGGTATGCCCGAAAGCACCAGCAGCCTGCCCGAAGGCACAACCCCCCTCCCCACATGGCCCACCCCATACTATCCTCCAATTCGACGAGGGGGATCCGGACATCTTTTCCATTCACCTCCGCCAAATGCTTCCCTCTGAGACCTAGTTTTCCTTGCTTCTGCATACCAAATACACCTGCCTCTCATCCATCATTTAGGAAGCATCCCTCAAATCCTGTCCTCACTCCACCCATCCCACTTTCACCTCCCAAAAAACTGGATCTTGTCCTATGAACAAATGGTTTGATGGGGAATGCAAGGCTCTCCACCGCTAGCTTCGACACGTATTCGCCCATTCTCAACTTTCCTACCCCAAACTCAAAGCTTCCTATCATCATCGTATCCTCCACCATAAGAAACAAATCTTCATTTCTCAGAGAAGACAAGACTTATGTACTCTCCTCACTCCCCCAAACACTTCTAGCGCACCATTCTCCCCTCCCATATGATCTTGACCCTAAATCCATGTTCTCTCACACATCCAGCCTCTATGATATTCTCGAACAACACCATATTCAGGTTACGTCTCTGCCTTTTTCCTGCTACTTATTCATAGACAGTAGGGGCATCAGAGAGGTAGTTTGGGTTATGAGAAGTAGAAAAGCACCAAATGGGGAGGGTTTCCAAGTTGAGTTCTTCACGCATGGTCTTCGTGCTCTTGTTAGTTACTCGGTTAACCTCTTCAACCATGTTGTAGTTTGGGTTATGAGCAATAGCAAAGCACCAGATGGGGAGGGTTTCCAAGTTGAGTTCTTCAAGCATGGTCTTCGTGCTCTTGTTAGTTACTTGGTTAACCTCTTCAACAATGTTGTTCGTGCAAGTTTTCAATCGGCATGGTCGCATCACACCATGCACCCGATACACAAAACAAGCCACAGTTCAGATCACAACTACAGGATGATCATAGTGGGCCACACGTTCTCGAATCTCTATGCTATAGTTCTTCATATGAGGCTCTCTAGTGAGCTTGACCAACGACAACTCAAAGATAAGGGGCAGGCAAGATTTCGACCCACTCATCAAACCATTAATCACATCTTTACCCTCCAGGCCATGATTGAGGAGTCACAGCATCACTCTTCGAATGTCTACTACTACTTTAGAAATTTACGAAAAGCTTTTGATTCTATCCTGCATGAAGCACTATTCCAAAGGCTCAAAGACATTGGCATCTCCACGACCTTATTGACATCCATCGTGCGCTTATATGAGTCGGTCCTTAGTTGTCTCAACATAGTTCACGAGATGTCAGATTTCATCGAGAGTACTATTGGGGTTAAACAAGGTTTCTTCCTGCCCCCCACCTTGTTTAGGATTTATATTGATGAGTTAGAGACCTTCTTTCACAAGCACATCCAAGATGAAGATGGGTGCCTCATCCACCAAGTTTTGATATCGCTCCTACTCTTTATGGATGATGTGGTTCTCCTCTCCTCATCTCTAGAGGGACTACAAAGTGTGACCTTTGACAACTGACGGTCAACCTTGGTAAAAACAAGGTTATGATCTTCAACAGGTTGAAGAAGATCTCATAACTTCATTTCTTCTTCAAAAGTGACAAGATCAAGATCATCGACACCTACACATACTTAGGGGTGCAATTCTCAAGACCTTGCTTCAATTTGCAACCAGCCCTCCAACCTAGGATCAACAAGTGTTATGGATCCTTGGCCCTTCTCAAGAGACAGTGCTTTCGACACCATTTTCAAGACATCTCATTTAAGATGTCCCTCATGGACTCTCCTGTTCGACCCATTTTTCTCTATGGCTCAGATATTTGGGGAACTTCGTTACTCAAGTCGAATTGGACCTAACTTCAGAGAGTCCAAATTCTTCTCCTCTAGCACATCATTGGATGCAAGGAGACCGTCCCTTCGTACAACATCCAAGCAAAATTTACAATGTCCAGATTAATTGGTCTCTTTTCTACATCACATCTAGAACTTTGCCGACATGGTGAAGCAGCGAGGTCGATGCCCATACTTGGCATATTGTTCTTCGGAGACAATTGCCCTTTCTAGCCCTCTAGGCTAGGTTAGAGGTTAGTTTACAAGATTTTAGATCTTTTGGAGTTTGTGGGCATATAATTGGACCGTCTCCCTTTGTTCAAATATTCCTTGGATGCACCTAGTCACCTTCTACCTACTAGACAGAAGTTGAATAGGATCATCAAAGATGGCACTTACAAGCAATTCATCCAAATCACTTGGGTCATCCCTCAAGGTGGGATGCACCCAAATATGGCCTTCAACGTTGAGCACTTCTTGAAGCGGAGCGACAAGATCATTGTTCGACCCCATCATACACTCTGTCACTAGATGCACACCCTTCACATTTCCCTAGGCCATTTCAAAGTGGGATCTCATAGACTTCAGGTAGAGATAGAAAACCAGATCGATTGATTGATCAGACAGGATCTACCAACTATGCAATCTACGGGAGCTAGAGACTAAGAAGCACTTTATCTTTCCCTGCCTCGTCTACTATAAGATCAGGGGGAGGTTCCATTGCTTATTTAGGGGGCTCCAGACCCTCACTAGTTTCTTCAAATACTCCAACCACAGAAGTTTAGCCTTATATATGCAGGAGGCCCTCAAGCTCCAAGCCCATATTCTCCATCCTCCTTCTAGGATGGATACTACACAGCAAATCACTTCTTTCTTTACGATGGTACCTTCAAGAAGGGGCACCAAGAAACAAATTGATATCAATATAGGTAGGGGCTCTAGAACAATGCAGACTCGTGGATCCTTCCCCTGTCCCATGAGATTTCAGCAGCATGGCCTGATTAGATCCTTCCCCAGGAGACGAATAAGATCCCCAAGACCTTAATGACGCACTACCTCGTCCAAATAGCAACGTAGTGAACGGTCCAGGCATCCCACCAACTCTTCTTCTGGGCATCATACTATGTTGAGTTTCCTACATTCAAAACCAGATGTTAGGAGAGATAGGTTATTCCATGACAACCTAGCCTCATTACTTTTGTTTATTTTTGGTCCTAGATCTTCCCCTCCATACAAATACGTCCCAGTGCGAGCTTCTGGACTTGGAGCCGAAGGTTATCCATTTTTTATCGTTGCTCTCACTCTCTACTTTATCGTACATTACTTTGCTCTTTCATCTTTACTTTTTGTAGGAGACCTTTTGGTACTCCCACTTTGTAATGACATCATTGTATTCAACAGTCCCTTTTGCCTACTTTTGTGACCATTAGTCGGACATTAATAAAATGATCTTATTGCATTATCTTATTATCTTATTATCTCTCTCTCTCTCTTAGGCACTATTACCCTTGGCATATGTGGGGTGACTTGATCTTCGTTTCCTATGTGATCTTCCATCACATCAACAGTTCCATAGATGAGATCAATGGTTTTGCCATAGACACTTGACAAAGACACTTTCAGCTTGCTCAGCCTGCCATGCCATATGCCAAAGAAAGATGGGATATCCAATCAATACGAGTGTTATGAAATATCCTCCCTACTTTACCTATGGTAACATGTATCTTCAAATATTGTTCTATAGCTTAGGGAGTATCATAGTGTGTTCATGATTTTTCTTTCCTCGTCAAATTAAGTGTATGACCTTGCAAGTTAGGTGTGCCCCTAGGGATCTAAGCAAGTGTGACTCTCATTTCATGTCATTCACAACATATTACCCAACCATATTTCATATTATGTCATTTCACTAGCCATTTCAGCCATTTCCATCATGTTCCCCTTGTGCAATTAACTAATTATATGTCATGTTCTAAGGTCTCTACATACTACTATGTATGGTGACTAAGTCAAAGTACTCTAAAGAAAATGAGATTAAATGGTGTGAGCTATGCCCCATCACAAAAGCCATGATCCTTATGTCCCAGCTTATCAAAGCTAAATCCGAAAAAATGGACGAATATTGTCAAAATAAAAAAAACTAGAAAAAAGAAAGAAAAATAAATAAATTAGTGAAAAGTGATAATGAAAAAAATTAGCAAAAAAATGAAGATCCTCCTTGAACTCGGCCCACAATGAAGAAAACCCACCTTCAAATTCACCCTTGGAACAAACTGCATCTAATTGAGGTAAAGTGCAGCTAAAACTTGTATTAGTGATGTGAAATGAGGTATTAGATGCTTATTCCTAGGTTACCTCTTTATTTTTATGCTTTAGTCCTTTATACATTTTGTGTTTTTTCTTTTTCTTCTTTTTCACTTTTATGAGGATATTGTTGGGGTTTCCCTAACAGGCATTTCTGGAATGTATCTCAGTTGTATCCCTACCAAATACAGATGAAGACGTGTGCAAAGGGGAGAGAGGATATCCGGTTTGTTATTCTCTTTAAAGTGTTAGCTACTCTCTTGAAATGTTTGCTACTGTTTTCAAGTACAAGCAATTATCAAAACAGACCAGTAATTGATAGCAAAACCAAAATGAGCAGATAGATTACATATAAAGTGCAAAATGAATGATCCCATACCTTCTTCCAGACCAAATGTCTCGTGGCAGGTTGCTTCTTTTTGCTTCCCACTTCGGAATCTTTCTTTGAAGCATTACCTCCAGGATGCGCAGGTAAAAAGACCTTTTCCTCTATTTCAGAATCACTATCGTGTTTATCTTCCTTTGAAATTGCAGAATCTCCTTGTGGATTCACCTTCTTAGTATCATCCATACTGCCTTTAAACAGCAAATTTGCTGAACCTGATTCAAGACCACCATCACTAACTTGGTCATTCACTAAAAGAAAAGCACCGACCTCTTGTTTCAAAGGGCAGGAAACAAAGCTAGTTTGCCTCTTCACTTGATATGAATTATGGTTATCACAAGATGATTGATCTTGGCTACCGATTAAGTTGGCAGAATGATCACCAAGAGTTAATCCAAGGTCAGATTGACCAACTTCACCTGGATCTACTTTAGGCATATAGCTTTCAATGTCTTCAACAGCACGTGAGGAAGATCCAAGATTATTGATTTTGTCAATTTGTGTATCTGGAGTTGCTGAACGTTCTATTCCACTTCTGACTTGAATATCATCCACAGAAGGAAAGGTACTCTCTTTTGTGTCAGGTATAAATTCTGCTCTAGTTACCAATGGTGCTCCATTATCTGCTTGCTCCAGGCATGATTCGTTATCCTTTTCTCCATCAAGCAATTGATCAGCAGAATGTTTACTCTGTTGTACTGTTGAGAGAATGACTTTCACTTTTGAGGCAGCATTGTCAGGGATTAATGAACTATTTGATATTTTTGATGCGTTTGAAGGCCCAGGAATTTCCAAGTCTTCCAATTCATACTCAAAATCCCTATATATATCCAAGGCTGGATGACAGTCTAGATCAAGAATATTGTCGATGCAACCAATCACATTGTCTTTATTTTCACCTACATTGTCAGTTTCAACCACACTATTTTCAGTTATGTGATAAGGGCTTCCAGGAGGGGAGTCAGAAATAAGGCCTGCAGCCCTGAGAGCTTCAGTAATAGCATCTCCCAACTCAGTTCCCAGACCATGGAAATTGCCATCTTTTACTACAACACTATGGTTAGATACTTCCTGAGACAAAGCCTGTGCACAAAGGTTAATGTAGACACTTTTACAATTTGACCTTTCATAAATTTCATTTTCCTTATTAACTGCATCTGCAACAGCAAATTCTGATTCTGCACTTCTTCGAATGGTTTCCAAATCTGCTTTCTTCAAGTAATGTTCCACAAGCCGATTCAGTTGCATCTGCATAACACAGTTTTCATCATTTACCCAAGTATTATGAAGTGGATGATGGTAGATTCCTAGTAATTTACATTGTACATATATGGAGAGCTCACAAAAAACAAAAGTTAATATAAGCATACAATAAACACAATGAAAGCAGGAATGATAGGAAAAGCAATCATAAACAATCTTAGAATGACATGCTGAATGAAATCTGATTACAAAATCTCATGCCTGAACAAACGGTTGGCAACAACCCTCCAGAGAGAGGGAAAATATGCAGAAAGCACCTTATCAAAGAGCACTGAGCAGAAATCCACATAATGTAGAAGAAACTGAAAATTCCAAACCCAACCTATCTAGTAGCACAAATACGTTAAAAATGAGCACGCATTGGACCAGGGTCTATGAAAACATCTTAGGGAACTCTGTTCTGGGATTCAAAAGATAAAAGAATAGGTGTGCACATAAGTACCCAAAGCCGTTAGGAACCACCAATAACATGAAGCAAAAATCACCAAGGATTGTATTTTAATATATCAATCTCCAAGGATTATATTTCTGCATGTAATCTATATTGCGTACAACCTTTGTGATAGTCACTCAATGGGAATCAATCTCTCGATTGATACTCTTCCACTATTTTTTACAACTAGATGACTTAATATTTATCAAAGAATAAGTTATGTTTCCTTGACTTTCATTTCATTACAAAATATTTTTAGTTGGTGCCAGTAATTTAGTGTAATAAAGAACCTTCATGAAAACAACAGTGTTACAACTCAAGTTGTATTTTCTTCCTTCATGTTAGTCATGTACCTGTCGGACTGCGGTTGGGACATGACTGTGACGATTGTGAGGCAAAATTGGCCTCATATCTGAAGGTAGTTGAATCTGCTCAATTCACAAACAAAAGACAGAAAATATTAGCTTTCCACTCACAACATGAAACATCATGTGACCATGTAAATATAGAACATGTATTGATGAATTAGCAACTTAAGCTCTGACAGAAGATTAAATTCCTACATAATCCTGCACTAAAGAAAACTTACCAGTAATGGAAAGCTACCCGTTTTCCCTAGGCTTGATTCAGTTTTCCTTTCATTGCTACCTGTCTTTCTGGCAAGTACCTCTAGAGCCCATTTCCTTTTATCAAGTTTCACATCACTGGAGTTGCCAGTTTTCTGTTGTACTACTGTTGTTTGCAGTGTTGCACTGTCTAGGATGGAATTAAACTTCTTAATCTCTGCACACTTTTTAGTTGGATGAACACTTCCAGCTGCAGTATCTACCTTAGAGATTGGAATCTCGCACTTGTTATTGGTACCATTGCATGTTCTTTCTACCTTCACCAGTTCTGCATCAGATCTGCCTATTTGTACATTTCCTGCATTTAAATAAGCAGAAAGTGGCTTAATATCGTCTTTTCTTGGGAATAAAGAGGTATCTGCTATATATAACCTTGAAAATATTGGATCAGCTACATCTGTTTCAGACATCTGCTCAGTTTCTAGAGATTTAGAACATGCATCAAGGCTCTTCTTCAAAAGATTCCTGATGGAACCAGGATTCTCAACATTCTTTAGTTGTTTTGTTTTATCACACCTTTCTTTCCAGAATTCAATTTCCCAACCACGACGTTTTCCATTTCCAGTACCATATAATTTCCTTGTCAGGTTCTCCCGTATCTTCCCTCTCTTGAGTGGTCGGTGATTCACTTTCAGATGAGATCTATTAGTTCTATCACTGCTGTCATTTCCACATGTTCTAACCATTGCAGCCTTGAATGCTGCAAGAAGTCTATCATCAGAAGCATCAATCTTACCAAGGTCATCTGTGGTGTCATGACCAGATGCTATTCTCAATTCTTTTCTTAGCTCCTGGACTAAACAGGACGTCTTGTTTTCATCCATTCGTCTTGGCATGATCTTCTTTATTCTCACACTATTTATATGATCATTTTTACTTACAGTATTTCTGGTGGAAGAATGTTGCAGTGTCTTTGCAGTAGCAGGAAATTCCAGTCCCTTTACAAGACTCATAACTTGAGGTGAAATTACATCATTGTGAGTATGATTTTGCAACTTGTTAGATCTCAGTTTTTTCTTGAGTCCAAAATTATCTTTGGAAATAGTTGCTTCATTAGCATCACATCGACCTTTTGATGATGGGAGGGAAATATGCTCATTCCATCCACTTGGCCTTGCTCTTTTAATAGAGATTTCATTATGCTTATGCTTTGCAGTCTTTCCAAGCCTTTGGCCACACTGCACAGAATCCATTGTGGCAAATGCATCTCTGAATAATACACAAAGAGAACTAAAATAAGCCAAACCCAGATATGCCAATATGTGCCAATCATTATTCAAATTGAGAAGTGACCAAGCTTTGCTTTCTACAATGAAACAAGTTTTAACTTTTAAATAATTGCCCAATGACTAAATAATGCATTTCCATCCATCAACTCACAAAAACAATGTATCTCACACAATTGATCCCATTCTTTGATTAACTAATAACCTGAACTTGCGATAAAGAAAAGGTCACCCACAAAGCTTTAGTCAAAAGTCCAAAGTTCAAACAAATATTCACATTCAAAAGATGATATGACCAGCTCTTTAGAAACAAAGCTTACACTCTAAAGATCAAAGATCAGCCTCTGTCTTGAGTGGGAAAAACATTTCTGATGCAAAGATGTTTAGAATAAATGATATTTTCATAGGTAAAATTCAAGACAATAAAACATGTAAATTTAATCAATGATGCCAATAAACATGAAATGAAATTATATTGTCCGTAAATGACAAAAAATAGGTCAATGGGACAGGAATTTACAAACTGCCAGCTATATGGGAAAGCAAAATACATCTCCCAAGAAAACAAAAGAAAACCTTAAGCTAAAAGAGAAAGAAGAAAACCTTACATATTGGAAGGGTCCAACTATAAGTACAATCTCAAAGTAGTAGAAGAATAGACTGCAAGTAAGAATAAGAGTCAATTGCTATCATCCTTGGAATCGAGAAACACAATGTCTGTCTCAAGAGCCTGTCTGATAGTGTCATGTCTCTGCAAAAAGCATCCCAAAAATACAAACGAGCATCCTCCAATTTCCTGAAATCTTTATGATATTTTCTATAGACTCCCTATAGTCTGGATTAATTTTTGTTTCCATCCAAACCATTCAACAGAGCAGAAACTGCCTATGATTTTCAATAGCTTGATTGGGTGTCTAAGCATCGATATCAGATTGTGAACTATGAGCTATGAGCTGTTAGTTTTTACAAGATTATAGTAGTAGAACTTAATTGCAAATAAACAATAGGATCTCTAGAAGAAAGACAAACCACAGAAACAAAGAACACAAGAGTTTATCCTAGGAAACCCAATCAAGAAAAACCCAGCAACCTTCGTATAGAGATGATAGCTTTTGAGAACAGAGAAAAAGAAAGAGAGAGAGAGAGGTCTCTCCAAGATGAAACCCCAGAAAAACACTCCTTTTGGCTGCAGTAGCACACCTCCTTATGCTGGAGCGAACTTGAGTGGGTCAATAACAAATGAGGAGGGGTGCCTCCTACTTATACTGATTTTACAAGTGACTTTTTATTGGGCCGACTTGTCTTCAGGAAATACAAAAATAATATTTATTTTCATTATTTTCTTTACTTAGTCTTCCCCAGGGTTTACATTGATTTTTTCTAGGGTTTACATGAGTAATTAAATCAATCTAATCTCTCGTAGGAGGTACAAGGAAATACAGTACGAGTACAACTAAGTTGCACAAAACAGGGAAACGGGGACGAAACGGGGAAATGAGGAAACATTGGAAACGCAACACCCCCAATTTTTGGAAATGGTGAAACACGATATATATATATATATATATATATATGAGCAAAAACAAAATTATTATAAAAACATAAACCATAAATTATTAATTACATTTAACTGCAAACAACATTGCCAATGATAAATAATACAAATCAAATTTAAATCATACACGAAACATCACATTTTACTGATGAACCCAAGTCTATATCATTTCCTTCATGCAAGTAGTAATATCCAAAACAACCTTTGTGAACAAGGCTACAAGTACAATGTATCAAACTATGAACAATTAACATACTAATATAGAATTAAATGTAAAACATGAGCTCATACTAATAGTGATCCTCATCTTCATGGTCTTCTTCAAAAATAGAAAAAGAAGCACGCTCAACAACAGAATGTAAAGTGGAAGAAGTATTTCCAATTCCACTTCTAGATTCCTCAATATTTAGTGCAGCAAGAGAGAGACGACCCAAGTCAGTAGATTCTGGCTCAATAACCCAATTTGCACAAGGCCCACTGCTATATTTTGGGCCTTGAGTGCTCAACCCGCTTATGTGAGGAGAGAATGAAGTGATGTTCTCCATAGTAACTTTCTTCAACCTAATTAGAAGCATCTAGAATTAAATTTTATTTTAAAATTTAATGTATTAACCCCTAATTACTGAAATCTGTGGACGAAAAGTGACAGGCTTTTATTTGATGCGAAACGTGTCGTACAAGAGAGGAAATGTGACAGAAACGCGTTTTCGTCTATACGGATGTGTTTCCCATACATGAAACGCGTCTCATACGAACGGAAACGAGTTTCCGTCAAGTACCATACGCGTTTCCAAGTTTCAGCGACTTTCTGGGGTGAAACGAATGCCAAACCCGAGTTTCCTGCAACTTAGAAGTACAATAAGAATAACTTATGAAGTTGCACAAATTCCAACACTCCCTCTCAACAAGGAAGGTATTCTTCAAATATGGTCATCATCAACATCACAAACATCTAGGTCTCTTCTATACATCTCATATGTCTCGATCATCTCTATACATATTGAAGGTTGTCAACACAATCTTCGTCCGTCAAGAGGTGTCATCATGTATCTGATTTGCTCATTCCATCAGTAGATCCATCCATTCTGCAACTCTACACAATCCATCGGAGAGTACAACAATCAACATCTCATCTACTACAACTCCATCTCTAACCGAGAACCAGGACATGCTTCACAGTCCATCTACTACCTGTTCCTCTCAAGTGTCGATGGGATTTCTCCCACACCAGGATAAGAACCAGGGTGAATAGCGGTCACCAATGTACATGACAATCTACTACATGTTCCTCTCTACTGCCAATGGGATTTCCCATACACCAGGCCAAGAACCAGAACGAGTAGTGGTCACCAGTGCACATGACCGTCCACTTCTTTCTCGTCTCAATATGTCGATGGGATTTCTCCCATACCAGGATCAGAACCAGGGCGAGTAGAGGCCACCAGTGTACACGACCATCTACTACTTGTTTGTCTCACAATGCCGATGGGATTTCTCCCATACCACGCTGAGAACCAAAACGAGAAGAGGTCACCAATGTACACGACCATCTGCTACCTGCCCGTCTCACAATGTCAATGGGATATCTCCCTTACCAAGATGAGATCTAGAACGAGTAAAGGCACCAATGTGAAAGCAATGTAGATGTCTATGTCAACTCTCCCTCTCCATGAGGGATGCATTTTCTTCTACTCCAAGTCTTCTGCGAAAGTAATCAAACTTTGTCGTGAGAAGAGGCTTGGTAAGAATATCTGCACTCTAGTCATCTGTCGGAACATACCGTAACTCGACCTCAAACTTTGTCGTGAGAAGAGGCTTGGTAAGAATATCTGCACTCTAGTCATCTGTCGGAACATACCGTAACTCGACCACACCTTTCTGCACCATATCACGAATGTAGTGATATCGAATCTCTATATGTTTCATCTTATCGTGAAATACGAGATTCACTGACATCTGTATACAACTCTGATTATCACAGTGAATCACAGTTGGTCCTGGAATCTGACTAAACAATCCTGCAAGGAGTTTTGAAGCCATATTGCTTCTCGGAATGCTATGTTGGCAACCATATACTCAGCCTCTACAGTACTGAGTGCTATTGATATTTGCTTCCTGCTACACCAGAAAATTACTGCAGAACCCAAACTGAAGCAACATCCAGAAGTACTCTTCCTGTCAGCAGCACATCCGACCCAATCTAAATCAGAAAATCCTTGCAGTGTCAAATCACATCCTGAAGCATATCTTAGTCCATATCCCACAATGCCATGTATTTATCTGAAAACATGTTTTGCAATAACCTAGTGAATCTGCCTTGGATCACCCATAAACTGGCTGAGAGTGTACACAACAAAGCATATATCTGGTCTGGTGCACGTCAAATACATCAGAGATCCAATCAATTGGCAACACATGGTGGGATCAATCAAATCAAAATCTGAAGCAGATTCCCTCAGCTTCTTCAAATTTGCATCCATCGGAGTAGCCATGGACTTGCAGTCCAACATCCCGAATCTCTTCAAACTATTAATGGTGTATTTTCCTTGACTTAGGAAAATTTCCTTATGCCTCTGCCATAGTTCTAGTCCCAAGAAGTAATGCATTAATCCAAGGTCCTTCATTTCAAACTCAGAGGCAAGCTTCTTCTTACACCATTCAATAAGTTTCTCATTACCTGTGAGAAACAAGTTGTCCACAAACAATACCAAAATCAGTGGCTCATTATCCTCAATCTTGTACTAAAGATTAGGATCTGCATCACTCTTGGTGAATCCCAAGTTTACCAGGTCTCCGTTTATCTATCCATACCAAGCACGAAGTGCTTGCTTGAGTCCATATAATGCTTTTTTCAGTTTACATACGTGAGACTCTTTCCCATGGACAATAAACCATTCTGGTTGTTCAATGTAAACTTCTTCCTCGATAATACCATTGAGGGAGGCAGTCTTTACATCCATCCGATGCAGCTTGCATCCCATAGCCGAAGCAATAGCAATAGCAATAGCAATGATGGAATTATATTGAGCCACAGGAGCAAATGTTTCATCATAGTTTGGCCTTGAGAGAATCCTCTAGCAACAAATTTGGCCTTGTGTTTTTCCACACTACCATATGCTCCGTGTTTAATCTTGAAAAGCCATTTGGAAGTTACTACTGACTTCCTCTCAGGTCTCGTTACAACCTCTTATACGTCATTCTTCCTGATGCACTGAAATTCCTCCGTCATGGCATCCTTCCAAACTTGGTGTCTGGGTGCTTCTTCATACGTGGTAGGTTCTGAGTCAATGATGTGACTCATCAATGCTACATAACTCGAGAACCTCTAAGGTCTTTTGCTTTCTCGATAAGTGCCATGTGGAGCTTCGTGCCCCCCTGCATCCTGCAATGCCTTTTGTGCCCATCTAAGCCTTTTCCGGCTTACTACTATATATATGGGAGCATCAATGGGATCAATCGGTTCATTCTTTTCTTTAAACTCCCTCTTAACTTCTAGAAGGGGAGATGATCTCATCTCTTCGTCATTATCGATCTCCATATCACATCATCTTCCTTTCTGGATAGCAATCTCTTCTTCAAAGGTCACATCCCTGTTGACTTCGATCTGCTTTGATCCTGGCATGTATATTCTATAAGCCTTTGAAGACTCACTGTATCTCACGAATTTTCCCTTCTTGCCTGAAGGTTCTAACTTCGTCCTTTTATCCATGGGCACATGAATGTAGACTGGACATCCAAAGATACGAAGTAAGTATCCATCCTGGTGACGACCAGCTTCATCAAGGATACTTCAACTGTCTTGTCTGAATCAAGACAGCAGTGTCATCAGTGTAGTCACTGTCATCATGCATGATCTGTTTAGGATCTTAACTTTGTTCTTCCTTGACTTAGGAAGACTTCATCAGGTTCCTATCATATGCAATAGACCAAGATCCTCATCTTTGAGTGATAACTCCCTTTGTCTCTCGGAGATTGGTTGAGTGAATTTTGTCCTCGAGAATTCATTTGCTATGACTCTTACTGGAAAGAAGCTGCTTTCCATAATAATTGAAGTAGCAGAGAGACCGACATCTGTAGAAGCCTTCTGCTTCTAATCAGCAAATCTCTACATGAGATCATTATGGGTCTGAGAGTCATGCTTCTAGAGGCGTTCCTCTTCCGATCCATCTATATATCAATGGGATCACTTGTCCTTGTAGATCATAGCATTCCCTACAAGTTAAATCCCGTCAAATGGTTAGCAACATTGCATAATCAATGTATCAACAATAATTTATCCAAGAATGTAGGCATCTTTTAGTCAATGCTTCGACACGACACACATATGGCCATTATTTGAATGCTTACAATCTCGAGTATAGCATACCATCAAGAGTGTGTACTACTATAAGTATGTTATAAAGGAAGTGTCATCCTAGATGGGTTCATGGAATGTTGCGTAGCATGATAGGCTATTTAAACAATCATGTACATAGCAAATACTACATAAGCCTATTGTTCATCAATAAAGGAACTATATCACATGCTCAACAACTTCCTAAATCTAGGAATGTAGATCTGCGTAAAACATATTCAAAGCAACCAAATCTAACCTACCAGAGCATGTAAAATCAAATACTTATCTTTCATTGTTTTGTTGATGGGCTTCCACAACCAAAGTCTGTTGATCTTCATATGCTTGCTGGAAGATCATCACAGTTTGGATCTTCATATCATCTCTTCAGAATGGAGAGTACTAGAAGAAGAACTTCAAATGATCATCATTCCTTGACTTCTTGTGAGGAGTGTCTTCATCAACATCAAAGGTTGAGGCTTCATGCGTCCTCTTGTTTGCACTAAAACACTTGTTTGCATAGAGACCATATTTTTTGCACTTATGGCATTGTATGTGTGATAAAGCCTTCTTCTCCCTCTGATCTGGAGAAGAACTTGGTCTCTCCTAGCTTGGTGCTTATGTTTGTGAAACTTCCTTCCTTTTCCCTTGCCTTTCTTGGCATGAGTAATGAAGGCTTGATTCTCCTCAACTTGAGGACTATGGATTCTTTTCCTTGCTGCAATCCTTGTCTCTTCTTGACTGCAATCTGCCCATAACTTGTCGAATTTGGGCAGCTTGGTTCGACCACTTATGGTTTGGATGAAAGACTCTCAAGATGATGGAAGACCATTTATGTTGAAAAGTTACCTAGGAAGTGTTTGTCCACCTAGAGTTGCCTTGGGGTGGACAAGGACACTTAAATGTGACTCCTAGTCATTTTGTGCATTTAATNATGTTTTTAAAGTCACTTTATTAAAAGTTAAGTGGGTATATTTTTTCCTAAGTTCATATTTAAAAGTTAAGTAAGTGATTAAAAAGAAAAGGGGGTTGCTCAACTTTATTAAATGACAAGTGCACTAAATGTCATTTAATTATTTTTTTAATGGAGCATTTAATGTCAACCTTTGATCTAATCTAATCTTGACCGTTAGATTGCCTGGGGAAGTTGCCAAGAACAAAAAGGCTAGGGCAAGGCAAAAGTTCATTCACTATGTTCATCTTTCCAAAGAGATTTTGGAGAGAGAGAGAGAAAAGAGAGATAATTTTCAAAGATTCAAACCCTAAGATTAGGGCACATTTCCCAAGACAGAAATCCGTACAGCAGGAGGAAGGTACAGCAGGTACAGCAGCATTAAATTCAGCAGTCTGTACTCACACGTGCGGGCCGTACAGCAGCAAATCTGGGCACAGATTTCGAGGCAGCCGTACAGAATTAATTGCATCGTACAGCAGGGTTGTACAGCACAGAAATCAAGGCAGCAGGCACGGTTTCCAAAGAAGAAATTCTGGGCACGAATTTCTAGATCTGTACAGCAACATTTATTGCAGTCATACCCACACATGCAAGTCCGTACAGCAATGAAAAAGGCAGCAATCTGTTCATCATTTGTTTGGCACGTTTTCCGAGATGGAAAAGAGATAAGTTGATTGTAATTTCATTGGCTGATTTTTTGTCTAAAGAAATAAATTCTCTCTTGGCAGGCTTTCCCTGTGGGGGTTTTCACCTGGACCAATTTGGTCAAAAATTTATGAGTATTAATTTTTTTGTGTGTAAATGTCTGAAAATTTGAGTTTTTCATTTACAGTTTGAAAATAAAATTTATGAATTTGTTTAAAATTTAGAAAAAGTTTTTACATGTGTTTCAGTTTGGATAATTTTGAAAAATTATGCATTGAAAGGGTTGGCCATTAAACTATGCAGAAAACCCTAAAGGCTTGAAACCGGGTTGAGAGAATTTTCAAAAACTTTCAATTTAGGGTAGTCATGACAAGTTCCTTATCTTCAATGTGATCTCCATTGGTCCTTAGCTTGTCCCGAAGTTCGGTGATCCTCATGAAGTATGAGGCAATTGATTCAGACTTGATCATCTTCATATTTGATAGTTGGTTCCTAAATCTGAGAGTCACATTGATACTATTGTGTTCAAATAATTTCTTCATAGTCTTGAACATCTTTCTAGTAGTCTTTTTTTTTGAGACTTGTGAAACCAAGTGTTCCTTGAATAAGTCCACCAGAATCCTTCTTGCTTTAGCATCACTCTTCCTCCACTGGGACTTGTCTTCTTCAGCTTCTGGTTCTTGAACCTTCTCATTGACAAACTTCAAGTGATCATTTTCTTCGAGGATGAGAAGAACTCTAGGCTTCCAAAACATGAAGTTGGTAGCCCCATCAAGACGATCTTCAACCTTTATTCAAATCATCTTGTCTGTGGATCTGAACCAGAAACCCTAGCATGAGTTAGGTCAAGAATGAACTTTTGAATTTATAGAAACTAACTTCATAGATAGATGCGCCCTATCAAAGCATGTTGAGGGAAGGTGAGTTCGAGCCAAACAGTGGCCTAATCAACGCAAAACTTAAAACCCTAATTTCTGCAGCATCAGAATTAGATCAAAAATGAAACTTCTTGAAATTTTCTTTTTCCTTCACCAAAGTATGCACCTCCCGTAGAGCGAAGTTTCCAGCTCTTATTATGTTGAAGAGATGAGGGAAGGCCTTGGAAGGTCAAACCCTAGCTTCCGGCAATGGCCTCTTCTAGAACTACTCTAATACCATGTTAGTTTTTACAAGATTATAGCAGTATAATTTAATTGCAAATAAACAATAGGATCTCTAGAAGAAAGACAAAGCATAGAAACAAAGAACACAAGAGTTTATCCTGGGAAACCCAATCAGGAAAAACCCAACAACCTTCGTATAAAGATGATAGCTTCCGATAACAGAGAAGAAGAGAGAGAGAGAGAGAGAGAGAGAAGTCTCTCCAAGATAAAACCCCAGAAAAACACTCCTTCTGGCTGCAGTAGTGCACCTGCTTATGCTGGAGTGAACTTAAGTGAGTGAATAAACAAATGAGGGTGTCTCCTATTTATACTGATTTTCCAAGTGACTTTTTACTGGTCCGACTTGACAGTCTTACTACGGCCGACTTGTCTTGGGGAAATACAAAAATAATATTTATTTTATTCTTTCTTTACTTAGACTTCCCCAGGGTTTACATGAGTAATTACATCAGTATAATCTCTCGTAGGAGGTACAAGTGTAACACCCCGGTTTTGACCCCGTCGCATTAAATGTACATGATGTATATATTGTAAATGATCATGGTGCAAAGCTAAAGGCCAAGGCCCCACCATTGATTTACTTAGTCTTCCCCAGGGTTTACATGAGTAATTACATCAGTATAATCTCTCGTAGGAGGTACAAGTGTAACACCCCGGTTTTGACCCCATCGCATTAAATGTACATGATGTATATATTGTAAATGATCATGGTGCGAAGCTAAAGGCCAAGGCCCCACCATTGATCGGTTATGCTATGTTTTGGATTTAAATTTGTCACCGATGGTATATCGGGGCATGCGGCATACATATTAAGTTTTAGCATCATGTAAATATGCATCCTTTAATTAAATAACCCGACCAGCTACGTTCGCGGCAACTAAATTGAGAAGGGGCATGATTTTCACAAAGATAAGGGTGGAAAAATTGTCAAACCTTGAGCCATGGGAGAAAAACCCATGTGTCACCACCTTGTCTTACCCAACCACCTCCATTAAGAACTGCTGCTGTTAGTTGAGGCAGTTATTGTTTGGGAGTGGGTGTGGCAGGACTATCAGTCCTTGCCCACACGCACACTCCACCCGCGGTTGACTTCACAATGGCAACAGAAACCACCGCCATCACTGGAGCAGACTACTGCACTCTTTCCATGACGAGCTGAAACACTCACGCACTCCCCTCTCACACACTTCCATTGTCTGTACATCCTCACGCAGGAGCGGAAGTCTGGTTCATTTTCTCACCCAAGATTTTTCCTGGTTTTGACTCACGCAGTGAACTGGGAGCTGCGCTCTGTCATCCATGATTTTCCCATGAAGGGCCATTCACGTTTGCAGCCGTATGATCTCCCTATAGACTGGTATGGCCATGTAATCTCCCCGTCATTTTAATGTTGAGATTGGAACTGTTATTCTTCCTGTGAGTTATGGTCGTCGCCGTTCTCCTCAAGATTTATTGTGTTGCTGTGGTCTCCCTTACGTGGTGATTGTTGTGGCCTTCTTTATATTTTGGGGACGGGAGTCTGCTCATTTCACGCACAAGTTGGAAGTCTGCATTTTTCTCTTCCTCAGCGTGGTCTATGCATGTTTCCCGGTGACTTTGTTGCCCAAGACGGGCTGTGGTTTTTCCCCTGTTGTGAGCCGTGTCCGCTGATACGTTGCGGCTGTGTAATTCGCTTGGGATTTGTTTTCCCTGTTCAGCTGTAACAACTGATTGATTGCATGTGTGCAATGGTTGGTCTTCGGACTGCGTTGAGAGCAGGGATGGGGGCTTGGTCTGCTTGATAAACCTGGTGTGTTGGAAACCACACAGACAGAGCTAGAGGGCTGGCTTTCTTCTCCACAACCCCTGAATAGCACTGGAAGGGAATGCAGGGCCTGAGGGACTGTGTAGCAGAGAAGGGACTGATTCCTTGTGTTGGGTGTGTGTGGGTGTCTTAGAAGCCAGGCTAGTTCTGGTGTAGGTGTTCCTGGCTCTGTAATGAGCTCACCACCTTAGCATTTAGCCTTTCCCAACTCCTGGATGGCCTGATAAACCCAACTGTGTTGGCTTGGCTGTGTCTTGTGTATCCTTGCCTATGTGTAAGCCTGCTTGTTCCCTTATTCCTTGGAGAATCATGCCCAGGTCGGGGGTGGCAGCGTTGCTGAGAGATTAAGGAGCACGCTGGCCTATGGTTGGGTGGAACGTTGCAGCGACATAGCTGGTTGCGGAACGACTTCTTCATAAGATAAGTGATCTTGTCCATTTTTACTTCTGCAACCATATTTTCTGTTAATGAATGTGATGAACATGTTGAGTGAATGCTTGTATGAATGTATGTTGATTCCGCTGTGTCTAATAGATAATTGTAGCTGTGTATGATAGATGATTGCATCTGTGCATGTTCCACTTCAATGCATCTTGTTTTCAGCATTCTGTTTCAGCATTTTTTTTATATAAATTCACATGTTCATGAGGGCTCGTAGCTCGGATGGTTAACGCCATGGTCGCGTCCTCTTCGCCGGTCGGAGGGTCGGGGACGTGACAACAAGGAAATACAATACAAGTACAACAAAAATAACTTCTGAAGTTGCACAAATTCCAACATGAGCCATAGCCTGAATGCTGATACTTATCTTATCTAGGTCTAGAGGGTGTATTTCCATCAGATTTGTTCATACTGGCATGAAAGGAAAAGTCTTCCATTTTCAACCTTCCATTTGTGGGCATAACAACCAGGTAAAGGTAGCATATTAAAAGTTGCGTCGTACAATAATCTCACTTTTTACTTGTTTAGGAAGAGAAAACCCAGCAACAAGGATATTTAATACATTTGATTAATAATTTACATCTCTAAGCATCTGGACTCTGGAGCACTGAACTAACCTGCATTTTGGGTCCAGTTTCCTCTTTTCAGCACTTAATCTCCTGCTGCTTATTTCAGCTGGCTCTCCATCCATCACACTCTCCTCTGCAGTGTCATTCTTTTCTACATGCTTATCAACTATGAAGGAATGAAAAAGTCAGTTATTTTATGAAGGGCTGAAAATTTTCACTACTTTTTTTACAAAACTAGTAGATTCTTGCTTGATGTCAAGGAAAACTTGTCATCTCTTGAATACTTCTTACAATGTTCCCTATGTCAAATATTTAATATGGCATTAAAAGACAAGCTAACAAACATAATAACAATCAATAGAAAGATTACCTCCTGTTTCAAGATGTGATTTGTCTATGCTTTTACCACTTGAAGCATTACCAAAATGCACAAGCACTTCATTATCCTCTTCCATCCTTTTTGCAGTTGGGGATTCCACAATATGATGACTATCAGATGCAAGTCCACAAAATTCATTATTTTCAACCAGGGAACTAGGCTTGGCTTTGTCCTCTAAATTTGCAACAGAATGAGATGTTTCACTTCCCACTAATGTATCTGTACTGTCGATTTCATTATCAGGCATTGACATAGAATGCCTCCGACTAGAGTCATCAACCAACAGTGATGTTGAATCATTTGTGGCTGGAAATGTTGAGCCACCTTTGCAGGCATTAATAGTTACCATATTATCTGGTAATTGGTCTATTGCCTCAACTCCTCGAAGTTGCATTAAGTTGCCGTGATCAGTGCATAATGGCATAGATACTCTATTGGCATCTTGTTTATCTTCAACAGATGCAGCCTCTCCAAATCTTTCCTCAACTCCTCGAAATTGCATTAAGTTGCTGTGATCAGTGCATAATGGCATAGATACTCTGTTGGCATCTTGTTTATCTTCAACAGATGCAGCCTCTCCAAATTTTCCCTTGGTAGTTTGACCACAGTTTTCACCTTCAACCATTGAAACAACAAGAGCCGTCTCCCCTGCATCTGCAACATGGACTAACACTTTGCTATTCAGTACAGTGTCTTTGTTGGACTTAGGATTCAAAACATCCTTTTCTGGTGAAATTTGACAGAAAGTAGATATTGCATCTTTCAGCATCCCACTTGTCTTGCACCTGCAAAAAACAGCATGATGACATAGTATGTTTAGAAAGATAATCTTCTATCATCATAAAATGTTAGATATATTACTGCAAAATTAAGATTAAGGTAAGAACAGACCAATGGTAACTATGGCAAAAGGAATTCTATGATGAACATTCTGCAAGATTAATTAATCTTTTAATTAGTTTTATTAACTAACAGCTTAAATGTGCTGTATAAGAATATTCTATAGTCATCCTGTCAAATCAGCAAGATGAAAGCTGACAGGTATGCTTTCTTCCTTGAAGCTGTTTTGGATTAAAGAACAATCCATAAAAGTAAATAAAAATTAATTGCAAATGTTTCAATGCCATATAATTGATATTTTTCTCCTGGACATTTTCATCTCTCCAAAAACTCCAACTATCACTGGTGATGATTCCAACTTCTCATTTTCTCTCAGCGTATATCAACTAAGTTTTATTTGCTTGTGCTAATAAATAAAGTGTACCTAAAAATGCAAAGAAAGCAATAAAAATACTAAATAACTAACCCTCTTTGAGAAATTAAACCAATTGAAGCATTCTGCGTAAGAGCAAGAATCAATAGGCACAAGGCACATATATTGGTAGGTTCATGGCACACCCAAATGTTCACAATAAAAGCAAGCATTGAAATGTTGAAGTCCTATCAAGGAGATATTATGAATGAACAAGAAACAAAACATTGGGATTCATATGCTTCAAATGTTGATATGTGTATTGGGGTACTATTAAACTGTCTTACTCGTCTTATTAGCTCTAACTTAACATAGTAATTGATATTGGTGATTTAGTATTGCATTGTGGTCATGGACTTGTCATAATGAGTGGATATGTGATTTTGAGTGTTAAAGACCTTTTATATTTCCACTAGTATTGCCTACCTTATGCAGACTTAGTCTTGCCTTGCTATTTTGGCACCACTTTCACTTTCTTCGTCCATCCGTTTCTTTCATACTTGATTCCTATCATTGACTTAAACTTTGATTTGTGAGATTGAAGACCTTTTCCCTCACTTGGACCCCTTTGTTGAATAGACCACAAGTTGTATTGTGTCTTTGGCTCTGGAGTATGTGGCCTGGTTCCTTCCCTTCTGCTTGTATGATGCCTTGTGGAATGGATGTGCAGACTGTCACTGGATTGTTTCTTTTAGTCCTTGAAGCAAGTTATCCCTTCAATCATTACAAACAACAGTATGAAATGTTCTATCTAAGTGAAATGCAAGCCTAAAGGCTATTGAAATGAAATGCAAATGCCCCTGATGAAAGTTGCAAATAGTTGTGCTTTTAAGCGCATGCAAAATCCTAAGAGCGCTACAAATGAAATTAAAAGGCCAATTAAAAGCAGTGGTTAAATAAATGCTCAATCTAAAGACTGTTGGCCATGTTTGGTAATGACAAAATCTTCACGGAGCCCACGGGTTTTGATGTGAGATGGAGTAAGAAACAACTAATTCTAAGTGTCCCCTAGGATCTCTTACACTACAGTTTCTTGTCTACTCAACACAAGGGTTCTAGAAAAGATCCTCACAGAGCTTGAGTCAAGCTTGGATCTTAGTCGAAGGAAACTCTGTTAGAGTCTATTGGAATCCTTCTAAGCACTTTACACATATGTGAGACACACCCATTCCCTATTGTCCTCTATCCTTCATATGTACAAGTAGATCCCTATTTCCCCTACTATTCTGAAAGATCACTATGTCGAAGTCATCAAGTCATTTCCCCTTATCCTAGCCTTGCCTTTTCCAACTCACCCATCATACCAATATGACTAAGTTTGTAAGTGAGCATGCATAAAGGACTTCATGAGATATCATTTGTCTACTTTGATTGCAAGTCTTATTTTGGATTTATCACCAATATCATGTTGTTATTGTTTAAGTTGGCTAATAATATGAATAAGAAAGTTGTCTTTCATCCCTTTTGCACATTGGATTGATAGATTACAATTCAGGCCTTATTTTCGTTATTTTGACTTCGTCAAACCTAGTTTGACCAGGTCAACACAAGTCCCGGAGTAGATTTGGCTACATTGGTTCAAGATTGATTATTTGTCACCTATATGCATCCAGTATACCATATCCACAATCAGTTTCATGGTTATTGGTCATTATCAGCATTATTATGGTTTATAAATGTTTATTATGGCCATTATTTTATTTACTAGACATGGTCGGAGCTTTCACAGGCATATCTAGATGAATTCATGGTGTATTTTTAGTCATCATTAGTGGATTTGGCATCTTTGATTCCATTGGCATACTCAGATCGGGATTTTGGGCAAAGGAAATGATGATATTGACATATTTATGTTCCAGCAGTGATTATCAGTGATTTTATTCGTAAAAAATGTACTAAGGCTACCACCAAGAAATCACTTTGGTCACACTGAGGCTAGGAAATGACATGCGATTGTTACTTATGATGTATATTGGCTCTATGGATCATTCTTCATCGACATATCTCAGCATGTGGCCCACTTTCATTTTATGGACTTATCTAGGGAATACGTCCGCCATGGGGGCACTCCTCACCTTGGCTCATGATGTATTGACATGTTATATCTTGATGTTCTGTATTAGAGAGGACGCCTAGGGTGATTTATGCCCCTAAAGTGACCCCCATCGTGTACCACATTGTTATATTCATTCACTATGACGTATTTGTCTTTCCTAAGGCGTCATTGGGCAAAACGTGCACCACCTCTTTAGGAGTTGATCCATGTATGTTATGTAAAATGTAATATCCACCATTGATGATGTTATAATCTCAGCTGTCGAATTGATTTGGTTAGAATGTGGACACACTCTCAATCTATTTAAGAGAGGTGATCCTCTCATTGTATCCGATTGGGACTGTCTCTTGGCTATTGGAATAGGGAAATATTTTTCAAAGATCTTGCGTCTTCATTGTCATAGATTGTTCTTGTGCTTGATTGTGAGACTATTTCCGAAAATGTTCTAGTTATTTTATGGTAGTTCCATATACATTTTTTTTGGAGGTCGTGTTTGCTTTGTAGGGAGGACGTTTTCTCTTGGGGCGTTTTTGTGAGAGATCCAACTCTCTCCACTTGAAGACGCTAGCAATCAGGGGGTTTTCTAATGTGTCTTTGATCATTGGTTATGCTTCTTGATTCATCTTGCATTTGTAGTCTTTCTTTCTTGTGGATCAATTCTTACATTTCGTAGGTTTCTCTCACAGGAAGAGGGGTGCACTGCCTGAACTTGGGTAAAATCGATTTAGCTTGGAACTTCATCAAATTCGCTTGGAATTGTCACACTCGGGTTAGAACGTCATTGCACTTGGCATCCACAAGATTTCCAAGTATCTTTTTATGTATTTCTCTTGTTTTGATCTCCATTCCATTTGTCACCTATTTATAACCCTAATTTAGTAACCTTTAAAATTCATCGAGGCTTGTTTACTTGGAATTTCGATTTTTCAGCATTTGTGTATTTGCGGCTTTACCTCAAAATCCCTAGATCTCCTAGAGTGTCATCATTGGACTCCATTTTCCCATACAAAACCAAGCACAGAGCTTTAGGCAATTCGCCCTCCTTGTTAGAGAAGTTGTTTTTCTAGGTTTTCAAGTTCCAGCTTGGCTTGTATTTCTGGACATTGTTAAAACTTAAATCTAACTTCAAGCCACTTTAATCAAGTGTTAGTGAACCTTAATTGCATCTCAATTCATCACTTTGGACATACTATCGTTTCTCACCTTCAATCCCCCCAAGATAGTGGCATTAATCATTTGTGCTAGCACTTATAGCCTAGGTTCATACAATAATTACAAAGTTACTTAATCTAAACACTTTGAGCTACATTTCTATTGTTTAAACCATAATATCCCAAAACATCCTCATCAGTAACTATTTACCTCAGATCTAGGGCTTCATCAGCTAATCACCCTACGTACCGTCATACTCTATTGCCATAGTTTGATCTGGTGTTTAGCTTTAGGTCTTTCCTTCCAGGTTAGATCAGGGTCTCCCCCTTTATCTCTTGGCATATATTGGCATATAACGAAGGGCATCCTAATCTGCATGACAACCAATCCACATCTGGGGGGATCAGGATACTCGTAGTTCACGTCTTTAGTTTCCCATGTCCTCTACCGTCTTGAATAGGATACCATTTGTGGGAAAACTACAAGTTATGTGATAACATTTTTGGCGCCATTGTTGAGGAGGTAGAGGCTTACCTCTATTCGACATTTACAATCCTTACTCCTGTTCTCTTTGCCAACAAATTTGGTGGACGGGAGGTGGAAAGCTTACCTACGGTGTCTATGAATGTACCTATGCATGCTTTATTTATCATATCGCATTCGGTTTGATTTCAATAGTTACACTTTTACTTGCTTAAATCTTTATAACCACTACAATTGTTTCACTCGCCTCTCCTTACAACATTATCTTTTCGGTTAACACGACAATTCGTTCACTTGGCAACTCCACCGCGCAGCTCCATTGGTGGATCGACCCATAGTTACGATCTCTGTTTTCAAGACCAAAAGGATTATCAAGAAAGTCCTTTAACTTACACTCGTAATCGCAAGAACCTGAAATCTCAGTCTTCTGACTTCTTTTGGAGAGTAGTTAACTCACCCTCTTCATCGAGTCATTTCCTAGGAAACTCTCATGTTGATCAATCTAATCCTCAGGCTTCTTCTCAGACGCAATCTCAAATGGCCAATACAAATCATCCTTAAAATCCTAGGCGTTTTGGTAATAGGACTAGAGCCTCCCCTTTTAACTTTACTCGCATCCAAGGAGCTCCTCATGATATTCCTAGCAAATAATTTGATAAGCTTCCAAAATTTAGTGGAAACTATGCCATTGATATAGAAGATCACATTCAAACGGTGTGGTTCTATATAGAAGCTTACGGGGATGATGATGAAGAGATGTTTATATGAGGAGGCTCATGTCATATTTGGAAGGGGTAGTTGGTTTGACAGGTTGCCTGCTAGCTCAATTGATGGATATGATAGTTTTGTCTCAAAACTCATTGAGGCATGGTTAGCCAAACCCGATAACAAATTCCTGTTAAATCGACTCTTTGAAATTAAGAAGAGAGAGAGTGAATCAGTCCATGAGTTTAACATTAGATATCACAAGACTGCTTCAAAAGTTCCTGAAGAAATAAGGCCTAAGGATCAAGCTATCTTCATCCTCTATCTCAATGCCTTTGAAGGATGGTTTGGTCTGAATTTAAAAGAAAAAAATCCCACAAACCTTAAGGCAGCCCAAGACATGGCCAAGAAGGATGAAGCGAATGTGGCCTCAATGGGAAAGAAAAACTTCTTCGATGCCTATGCCTCCACTCCCTCCCAAAATGAATCTTGATCTAAGAAAGCAAAAGAACCTATTACTGAAGAAAAGGTGACCATGGAAGGCATGTATGAGATGATGAAAAGCCTCACACTCTTTACCAAGGACATGGGAAACTCTAGGGAGTCTGAGCATTATAGGAATCTTTATGGCCCTAAACCTTACTGGAACAACCAAAAGAGACTAGTGGATGAAGAGAATAAACAGGCCCCTAGGAAAAGTGAACCCTCATATAACAAAAATGTTAATTGGTGTGAGGAACCTGAGGAAGATCCTGATTATTCTGACTCAGAAGATCAGCCTCAAAAGATCAATCTCAAAAGATCAGCCTCAGGAGGCTAAAGAAAACAAATGTATTTACACCATTAGACAACCTCAAGGTCAAGTATACCAAAGACGCATTAGTAATCAACGTTCCTGTAATGAATATAAAATAAATTATTAAATAGATTAGTTAATTATGAAAGGGTGTGACCCCTCATGCTCAAGCCTATAAAGGCGATCCTCCATTGTACTTTTTACCATCATCTAATATATTATTTATTGTTCATTTCATTATACAATGATAGTCGGATTTGACTAACGGACAACCAGATTCGGTTGCTCCATTTGGTATCAGAGCGGATTCGCTCCTGCACTCTGAGCTCGGACTCGGCTCATCAATTTTCGATTCCTCCACTTCTCCATTTCTTCACCTGTCACTCATCCCAAACCCTATCCAAATAAAATAAAAAAAGACAAAAAAAACCAACTTCTTCTCCCCGCTGCCATTCTCTCCCTCCGCACACTCCAGCGCTCTCACCATCTCCGACTCTCCACCTTTTCCCTACGCCTCGCATTTGCGTTGCTCCCCGTCTCCACACACTGCTCCCACAGCACCCCAACCACGCACTGCTCTCCAGCGCGTCCACGACTTTGTTGCTGCTCCTTCGCAAGCATTCCCAAGCCCTTCACACTACGTCGCCGCACTCTTCTCTCCTCCGACTGCTCCTCTGCGTCTTCAAACCCCTCACCTCGTCCTCCTGCCCTCGTGCTTCTGCGCCCTCCACCACCATCCACCCTTCCATCCGACCTCCCCTCCTGCGCCTTCTCTCCAACGTTATCCCTCCCTCCCGCAGCCTTCTCACAGTAGTCACAGCGTCGTCGCCCCCATCCACCTCCACACTAATCTGCAAAAAAAATACTATATTATAATATAATATAATATAATATAATATATATTATTATATTATATTATTTCAAACATTTTATAATATAATATATTTCAAAAAAAAAACAAATATTATATTGATTATTATAATATTTGTTTTAAAAAAAATTAAAAATTAAAAATTAAAAACAATTATATACAATAATTTGTATAGTTTACGAATAATAATAATAATAATATTAATTAATTAATTAATATATTATTAGCCAAAATAGAGTTGAAATACACACCTCCGCATACAAGGTCTAAGACCATGGCGAAGCTAAAAGAGCAAATCGAAAAAATGGAGAAAGACATAAAGTCCCTTGCCGCTGACCTAAAATGCGTGAAGGAAAAGATGCAAAATAACAATACATTACTCAAAGATGAGCTTGTTGTGGTAATAGAAAGGAGGCTCGACGACAAACTTGACATCCTGAACGAAAAACAAAAAGACTTGGATGAAAAAATGAGTACAGTGACGCAAAACATAAACACCATAACACACAACATGAGCACCATGACACAGAACCATAATACATTATTCGAGATGTTACAAAGGTTCATACCCAGTCCAGGCCACGTCAGCAGTCCAGACATGCTAGATACCTCATTTCATGTTGTCACCCAGGAAACTCTCGCAAAGAATCAAGAAGAATTGCAAAAAGAAATAAAGATTAACAATGTGACGCTTAAACAAGAGATAGAAACACAAGTACTGCCAGATATGGAGGCACGATTAAACAGAAAAATAGACGCTATAAGTAAGATAGTAGAGAAAAGAAAAACTAAAAATCACCGCCAACAACAAAGCAATTCAAATATGTCACTTTCATCGTCCAGCAGTTCCGAGCCACCATCAAACCATAAGGCAAAAGGAAATCAACGTCGCCCTTACAAAGTGCACCCACCTAAGGCAAAATTAGAGTTGTCGAAATACAATGGGAGTGAAGACCAATGCGTTGCTTGGCTAAACAAAGCAGAAGAATACTTCAACATTTACAACATTCAATCTGACGAGGAGAAGGTGAAATATGCGTCAATGCATATGGAAGGGTACGCCTATAATTGGTACTTATGGTGGAAGAGAGATAATTTTACCTACACCTGGAACTTGTTCAAAAATGATTTTTTTAATAGGTTTCAAGGAATCAAAGAAGATGAATTTTTGAGTAAACTTACCAGACTACAGCAAGTCGGAAACGTTGAGGAATTCACTCATCAATGGGAATCCTTATCAACACGAGTATTTGGGTTGTCTGACAAGCAAAGACTCGAAACCTATTTAGGAGGTCTTAAACCACACCTCCAAAAAGAGTTAAAGTTACATGACATACCTAACGTAGAAGTAGCAAGACGTAAAGCAAAAGCCGCACAACGCAAATTGGAAGGAATAAAAACAAAAGACGATAGCCATTATCGACAAGAAAAAGAGACACAATGTAGGTACTGTGCAGATACTTGGTCTCCTGACCATCAATGCCACAAACCTCAATCATACGCCTACGAAATGGAAAATAGATCAAAGTCATCTAACGGTTACTCTAAAAATAAAAATGAAAAGAAGAAAAACATATGTCGTCGATGCGGTGATGATTGGACCCCTGGTCATAAATGTAGGAACAATGAGACAATACAGTGCAAAATCATCAATGGAAAGGAAGTGCAAGTCTTTGCACAAGAGACCTCGTCTGATTCTAATAACGACACTAAGTCAGAATGAAGAACGACACTAGAAAAAAACTTAAGCTTTGAGGACAAAGCTTCCTTAAAGGGAGTGGCAATGTAACGAATATAAAATAAATTATTAAATAGATTAGTTAATTATGAAAGGGTGTGACCCCTCATGCTCAAGCCTATAAAGGCGAGCCTCCATTGTACATTTTACCATCATCTAATATATTATTTATTATTCATTTCGTTATACAATGATAGTCGGATTCGACTAATGGACAACCAAATTCGGTTGCTCCAGTTCCCCACCTTTCTTGGATAAACGCATTAGCCAGAAGAAAGAGGAGAATAACCAATAGTTAACTCAATGCAATTATGACTTAGATATTGACATTGAAAAGAAATTAAACAAGGTCGTACAAAGTGTTCCCCTTGCTGAGTTGATGAAACTGCCAACCATTAGAGAGCAAGTTCAGGAGTTCTTTGATAAAATTCCTTCGAAGGATGATCACAAGGCTGCTTTTGAATCTTTCCATAGTCAAAGACCTAGTGGAAAGGAGGTTGAACAGGATCCCCCAATTCATGTACAATATGTTATTTATGTCCAATGAAAGGAGAAGTGAAATAAGAAAGGTGTTGATTGGGAGAGTTGTTCTTCCAATGGATGGGGGTTCCCCGCGCTTTAATGCAACAAGTCAAGAAAGGGATCGAAGAATACTGCCTCTCCATGTTCAAGGCAATGTTGATGCCTCCATTTTGCCTACCAACAACATTCAAGTTATTCCTTCATCAATAAATAGGCGTAGGCTCACCTATGGTGATAAGGTCATTAATGAAAATCGTGCTTGTTGAATTATTGTAACTTCGAACTGTATTCACTTATTGTACCTCGATGTTCCTATCAAGAGAATCATTTGTATTTCATTATACCCTGATGTTCCTATCGGGAAAATCACTAAGAGTCATGAGGAAAAACCCTCCGTTGTAAGTCGGGTCATTAGCACTCTCATTAATATAATATTAAGTTGTTTGAGTCCTCCCAGAGAAATCGGCCCAGTGAATTTTAGTGGGGTTGACTTGGTGGAGTAAAAAGTCAAGTGAACGAAAGAATATAAATAGAAGTGAAGCGCTCCTCATTTGAACACATAGTCACACAGGAGAGACAGAGAGAGTCTTATCTGCAAGGAGGAGAAGGACCAGTTTGAAGTCTTGTCTTTTATCTTTTTGATCATCTATATTGAGGAAGCTTTTCTTGCTGGGTTTTCCCAGGGTAAATCTGTGTTGATCTTGTGATACTATTTCTTTCAGTGATCCTGTCTATATGCTTTTGTTGTGAAATTGAATTGAATACTGATAATCTAGCTAAGCATATGGAATCTTAACATGGTATCAGAGCTAACCTGAATAGGACAGCTTTCACAAGGTGAAAAAGCCCTCTCCCTCTCCTCGACAAGAAATTAGGGTTTCGAAAAAAATTTGAGTTTTGAAGATCTGATTGCATGGAAAGTTGCGCCCTCCTAGAGCGCATCTACTGAGCCTAAGATCTAAACTCGTGCCCTCCTAGAGTGCATCTACTACCATCCGCAACATGCTTTAGCTTGTAAAGCCACCTAGAAGTCACCACTGACTTCCCCTCAGGTCTCGGAACTATCTCACATACATCGTTCTTCATGATGGAATGGTACTCATCCATCATGGCATCTCGCCAAACATGATGTTGGGAGGCCTCCTCAAAAGTAGAAGGCTCTGAATCACGTAAATTAGCCACTAATGCCATGCCCAATCTGTCTGGCATCTGATGAGCCCTCACTGGCTCCCTGGGTGTCCCAAACTCCTGAGCTTCCGTCAAGGCCTCCCGAAGCCACTTAGGCTTCTTCTTCCCTGAAGGTTGCTCCCACACTGGTCTGTCCTCATCTGATGAACTACCAGAGGTAGAAGCCCCAGTAACCTGTGAACCAGCAGTAGGTGTACCAACAACTGGTGAACTCTGTGATCTTGATCCTCTGTACAGTGAACCTATAATCTGAGACCCAAAACCTGTCCCCGAAGATCCTGTTGGTTGAACCACTGAAACCGGTGAACCTGTGCCCATACTATGTGGTCCAGTAACTCCGGAAACCTATGAACTTGTCTGTTGCACTGACGGTACCTATGAAACTGCCTGAGGTGCAGGAACCTGTTACTCTCCCTACTCCAACTCTCTAGACTTCCTGAAGGCCCGCTCCTCCTCAAACTTTACATCCCTCCTCACAACAACTTTCCTCAAAGAAGGAAGGTAAATACAGAAGGCCTTCGAAGTCTCATCATAGCCCACAAAGATGCCCTTCTCTGTGGTGGGATCCAACTTTGTCCTCTTCTCAGAAGGGACATGAGAGTAAGTCAAACTACCAAATATGCGAAAATGGCTGACCTCAGGCTTCTTGCCTGTGAAACACTCCTCAGGTGTCATGTTCCCCACGCCACGATGGGGACTCCTTTTCTGAAGATAGACAATTGTACTGCATGCCTCTGCCCAAAGGAAGAAAGGAAGTGACTGGTCATGTAACATAGCTCTAGTTGCTCCAACAATAGACCTATTCTTCCTTTCTGCCTCTCCATTATACTCTGGAGTGTATGGAACTATCAACTGCCTCCTGATGCCCTCCTGTCTGCAATATCCATCAAACTCCTTGGAGGTATCCTCACCCCCGTTATCCGATCTGAGAGCCCGTATCTTCCTCCTTGTCTAGTTCTCCACAAGAGCTTTGAACTCTTGGAACCTCTGCAAGACCTCCTCAGATTTCTTGCTCTTCAGGAAGTAGATCCAAGTAGTCCTAGAATGATCATCGATGAATGTCACATAGTACTCATATCCTCTCAAAGAAACAGATGACATCGGTTCACACATAACTGAATGTATCAAGTCAAGAATCCCTGCTGACCTGCTACCACTGCTAGGAAAAGCAGTCTTGGTGTACTTTCCCAAAGCACACCCCCTGCAAACATCACTCTGCTCTGTGTTGAACTCTGGTAAACATATATGTCTCAACAATCTCAAAGCTGGATGATGCAAGTGAGCCATCCTCTTATGCCACAACTCACAAAGCTCGTTGCTGCTGCTATGCGCCAAGGCATGTTGAGGCTGAAATAAGAGCTTGTACAACTTCCCACATCTGACTCCAATGGCATATGAAGCAAATGGTCCTGCAGTCTTGGGAAACACATGCACATGTCTATCAAGGAAGGACACCCCAAGACCCCGGTACATACAGTACATCTCTCAAAACCAAGTTCTTCTTCAGCCCAGGTACATACAGTACATCTCTCAAAACCATGGGACTCATGGACTCCCTCTGAAAGCTAATGGTCCCACGCCCAACTGCTCTGACAACTGAATCATCTCCCAACACCACATCCACATTAGTCTCTATCTGTGAAAGCTCGAAGAACATCTCTCGAGCACCTGTCATGTGGCTCGAAGCTCCACTATCAATATACCAGGTGTTGGAAGTAGATGCACTGTAGGAATGGTCTGTTAACAAGGAAAACTCCCTCTCTCTATCAACATCCGAACTGATGATAATAGATGCTCTCTCTATAAATATGTCCAGTGTACAGAGAAAACTCTCTCTGAAATCTAGCTGCAAAATCCTCAACCTCCGCCGAAGCTGCTGTCTGCTGCTGCTTCTTCTTCTTCTTGTTCGAACACTGCCCAGCATAGTGTCCCATCTTTTGACAAGCAAAGCACTTTACAGTGCTCAAATCCTTCTTCTGCCCATCATGCTACTTGGCCTCACCCTTCTTGGGACCCTTCTTGTTCTTCTCCTTCCCTTTTGTTGTCAAAGCCACATCCTCCTCATCCTCCCTACTAGTAGAAGCACTACCCTGCACAAGACCCCTCTGAGTCTCCTCCTGAACAAAATCATCACACATCTTGTCCCATGTAGGTAAGTTCTCCCTAGCCACCAAAGCCTCCACAAACACAGCCCAAGGCTTTGACACCCCGTTCATAGCTGTCCGCACTAGCTCTGCACTAGGAACAACCTCCCCAACTGCTACAAGTTCATCTCACCTGAGAGATCCTAATAAGGTAAGACAACATAACGTCTCCTTTGACCATCCTAACAATGTTCAGCTTCTCTCTCAAAACCATTTTCTGATTCTTGTTTGAGCTCTAAAACAATCCAGTCAAAGCATCCCACATTTTATGTGCTCTGTATTTACTCAAGATGTGAGGAATGACATGGTCTTTAACTGCATCAAGAATTATCCTTCTGGCCTTAATGTCCTTCTTATTAAAGGCAACTAGTCCAACTGGATCAGCGGTAGCATAGGGAATAACAATGGGGTGAAGAAGGAACCAACCCCTTCATCGCCATGGTAATCTTCCAACAGAAACAATATCTTGGCCTTCCATGGGACAAAATTCCCAGCCCCATCAAGCCTATCCTCCATTCTCAGTCCGGTTGAAGTCATATTTCTCAAAAAACAAGTTTCAACAAAATGTTGCTTCTGTCAAAAGAAAATCTCTGAATTCTGGAAATTACTTTTCTGTCCGCAAAAATTAATTTTTTGCCCAACTCAGCTCTGATACCAAAGTTTTTCTCAGTTTTGGCCACTGATTTAAATGTCAAAAATATCTCATTTTAATGTCCAACCCAGAAATGCACAAGGCTGGAAATAACATAAATTTGTAGACTGAAATAAACACTGTTTTAACTCACTTTTTTAATGACAAAAAAATGAAATAAATGCACACCATGAAATTTTCAGACAATAAATTTTTGGCAACATGCCCAAGAAAAACCCACAAGGGGAAAACTTGTTAAGAGAGAGAGTATTTTTATCTCTTCAATAAAATGGAACAGCAAGTACAACAGAAGTACAACTTATCTCTACTGCATTAAATGCAGCCAGACTTTCTCGATTTCTATGCCAAAATGCCCCCTCGATTTATGTGCCAAAACTGAGCCTCGAAATCTGAGCCAAAACAGTCCCTCAATTTTTGTGCCTACAACCTCGAAATCTGTGCCGAAATATCTTCTCGATTTCTGTGCGAAAGGACAGTTTGTATGGACCTCGAAATACGTGTTGTGTACGGCCTTGGTTTCTGTGCAAAACACGGCCTTGAAAACTGTGCCAACCTTCTCAGTATTTGTGCCCAGCCTGTCCTCGAAAACTGTGCCCTGAAAAACGTGTTGTACGGACACCTTGGGATGCATGCCAACCAAAAAACTTCACCTCGATTTTCGTGATGCCTGGAAAATACTCAGTTGCCTCGAAATTTATGCCTCCTCTCTCTTCTCTCCTCTTCTCACTTCAATCAACAAAAGTGAGGAAAATGGCCTTTCCTTGCCTTTTTTGTGACAACCCTAGGATTCATCTAATCCAACGATGGAGATTAGATGAGATGAATGGATGAGATTAATTGCTCATTAAATCCCATTTAAAAATTAAATTCAACAAAAGTGAGGGAAATGGCCTTTCCTTGCCTTTTTGGTGAGAACCCTAGGATTCATCTAATCCAACGGTGGAGATTAGATGAGATGAATGGATGAGATTAATTACTCATTAAATCCCATTTAAAAATTAAATTCACTCACCTCACTTAAATTTTCCAGAAAAGTGACTTTATTCTCTAAAGTCTAATTAAATGCTCATCTCAAGTCATTTAATGCAAGGGTCACTTTATTTTCCCTTTTAAGTGACTAAGGCTAAAGTCACCTAGGGGAACACTTTCCTAGGTACGAAAATCAAATGTTGTTTACAACACTTATCATTTGTTTAAGACTTAAGTTAGTCTGCAAATTTTTAAAGTATTCATGCTAATGCTAAAAGTCAACATGGTATCAGAGCTTAGCATGTGAAGACACAATAAAGGGAGATTGTTGTTGTCTTCCTAGACCTTGGGATAAGTTTTGCAAACTTAACATTTGACTAAGTGGCAGAAATGGCCAACAATATCTTCAGACTGGAAGAGAAGCTACAACGTTCAGCTAACTACAACTCCTAGAAGGATAGGTTGACAACTATTCTAAAAGGAAACGACATGGATGACATTGTGTTTAATGTCACAGAAAAGCCAACATCTAATGCTGGTAGACTTGCTTACAAGAAGAAGCAGGCTAAGGCTAGAAGGATCATTTATGATTCTATCAAAGAAACTGTGATGCCCAATATCACAGCATTGAAGACTGCCAAAGAATGCTTTGACACCTAGGCCAACTTGTATGAGAAGAAGGCTCCTAGTCAGAAGAGAGTCTTGAAGAAGAGACTACGAACTTTGAAGCTGAACAAAGATGAAGGGGTTGGTTCCTTCTTCACAAAGATCGCACAAGTAAGAGATCAACTTATTGCTATTGGTATTGTTGTTGATGATGATCTTGTGCAAACTATGGTTGATGGTCTCCCAAGCTCTTGGGAAACATTTATGGCATCTGTCAGTAGACGCGAGAATTAGCCAAGCTTCGAAAGACTTTGGCATGATTGCATAGAAGAAGAGGGAAGGACTTTAGGCAAGACAACCAAGGAAGGTAACTTTGCACTAGCAGCAAAGACAAAGAAGTTCAAGAAGCCCTCCTTTCAGCAAAATAAGGGAAAGAAACCTCAAGGTAAGTTCTTTGATATGTCAAAAGTGGAATGCTATAATTGCCACAAGTTAAGACATTTTTCCAAGGATTGCAGACAAACCAAGAAGAAATCCAAAAGAAGATTTCAAGCCTATGTTGCAGAAGCAGAAGAAGAAGAAGAAGAAGAAAACCAAGGCTAACAAAGAAGAAGAACCTAGAAGAGAGTACTACCTGATTTCTACTATCTCTGGTTCCTTCATAGACAGTGCTACCTCCTGGTTGATGGATAGTGGTGCCTCCAGACACATGATAGGTAACCGTGGAGCTCTCACCAGTTACAGGAAGAAGAAGTTCACCACACAGGTAGAACTTGGAGATGACTCCACTTACAAGATTGAAGGAGTTGGCTCAACTTCACTTCAACTTGACTCAAGTACGCTTCTTCATATTGATGATGTCTTATATGTTCTTGGTTTGAAGAAGAATCTTCTATCTGTTGTTGACTTAGAGGACAAGGGCTATAGAGTCCTCTTCATGGACAAGAAAGTCCTTCTATGGGCAAAGGATGAAAACCTAAGCTCAGCAGTACAGATTGGGGTTCGGGAGGGAGGCCTTTACAAGGCTTCCGAAGATTCCACTCATGCTTTGGTACATCATACAGTTGATCCATGTGAACTGTGGCATAGAAGGTTTGGACACCTTCACTACACAGCTCTCTTAGGCTTGCAGAAGATAGTCACGGGTATGCCAAAGGTATCTCCAAAACATGATGGAATTTGCAAAAGGTGTGCTCTAGGTAAGAACACTAAGAAATCCTTTTCTAGAAGCAAGAATAGATCTAAAGGCATTTTGCATTTGATTCATTCTGACATTTGTGGGCCTATGTCTTCACCCTCCTTGAGTGGGTGTTTATATTATGTCTTGTTCATTGATGATCACTCTTGGAAGTCATGGATTTACTTCCTCAAGGCCAAGAGTGAAACTTTTGACAGGTTCAAAGAGTTCAAGGCATTGATTGAAAATCAGATTGGCAGACACATCCATATCTTGAGATCGGATAACGGAGTTGAGTATGATTCTAATGAGTTTGATGATTTTTGCCTGGAAACAGGAATCAAGAAAGAGTTAATAGTACCTTACTACCCTCAGCATAATTGGGTTGCAGAAAGGAAGAACAGAACGATCTGTGAAGCTGCTAAAGTCATGCTTACTGATCTAGATCTTCCCTTATTATTGTGGGTTGAAGTTGCAAGTACCGCTATGTATATTTAGAACAAAATCCCTCATGCTATCTTGGGGGAGAAGACTCCAAAAGAAGTCTTCACCAAGAAGAAACCTGCAGTTGACCACATGAGGATATTTGGCACTCCAGTGTACGGTCATGTGCCAAAAAAAAAGAGGGCCAAGCTAAAGCCCTTCGGTAAGAAAGGTATATTTGTCGGGTATAGTGATTGCTCAAAGGCCTATCGTATCTATGTACCTGGATAGAGGTAAATTGAAGTCAGCAGAGATGTGATCTTCCATGAGGAAGTTGTGTTTCGTAAAACACAAGAGCTTTCAACGGAAGATGAAGTACCGCCCCTTGAAATTCCAGATTCAGAAATTCAAAGGGAGGATGAGGAATTTGAGGAACAAATTCCAGATGCACCTGAGGACACTGAAAGTCCACCAGAAGAACTACTTGAAGTTTCTCCTTCCAAAAGGAGACCTGCTTGGTACCGAGAGATGGTGCAAGAAGGAGAGAAGCATAAAGCTCCTCCCGAGATTTTCAGAGAAAGCATAAGACCACAGAAATACTCTGGTCTTATGAGCCAGCTTATCAGTGCAGAACCTTCCTCATACGAAGAAGCAGCAAGTCAACAGGTATGGGTCGATGCCATGATTGAAGTGTACAGTTCAATCAGAAAGAATGATGTGTGGGAAGTTGTTCCCAAACTAACAAGAAAGTCAGTGGTGACATCTAGATGGATTTATAAAATCAAGCATGTTGCTGATGGCATTGTGGAGAAGTATAAAGCCAGATTCGTAGCTCGTGGCTTCACTCAGAAAGAAGGCATTGACTATGATGAGACATTTGCTCATGTTGCCAGGTATACTACCATTAGAACCATCATTTCTCTTGCTGCAGTATTCGGATGGAAGTTACATCAGATGGATGTAAAGACAGCCTTCCTCAATGGAAAAATTGAGGAGGAAGTCTATACTGAACAACCTGCAGGCTTTGTGACTCATGGGAAGACGACCCATGTGTGTAAACCAATGTTATCAGAACCGGACCGGTCATCGAACCGGCGAAGCCCAAAATGTGAACCGGACCGGAAACCGGACCGGAACCGGAAAAAAACCGGGTAAA
>LPNX011121701.1:1417652-1477772 GCA_001517045.1 Pseudotsuga menziesii
GTGTAAACTGAAGAAAGCCTTGTATGGACTGAAACAGGCTCCGAGAGCCTGGTATGCAAGGATGGATGGATTTCTCCACAACTCTTGATACTTGTTCTATATGTAGATGACTTGTTTATTACAGGTGATGAACAATTGATAGAACAATGTAAGAGGGAGCTTACCTCTGAATTCGAGATAAAAGATTTCGGGTTGATGCATTATTTCCTTGGCTTAGAGATCTAGCAAAAGCCAGGTGAGATCTTCCTGACACAAGGGAAGTATGGAGTGGACATCTTGCAAGGAATTGGGATGCAAGACTACAATTCCATGAGCGCACCGATGACTACCAACTTGACAAAGTTGTGTGACTCAGCTACCATTTCACAAAGTGTGGACTCTACTCTATACATACAGCTTATTGGATCCTTGATGTATCTTGTGCATATGAGACCAAACAATTGTTACACAGTGAATGCTCTGAGTCGGTTCATGTCCGATCCAAAGCACATACACTTGGTAGCTACCAAACACGTACTCAAATATGTGTGAGGTACTATCACTTATGGGCTCAAGTATACTTCTAGCAGTGGAGTATTATTATCTGGATATGCAAATTCAGATTGGGCTAGCAGTGCAGTAGACTAGAAAAGTACTTATGGTTACTGCTTCAGTATGGGATCAGCCATGATCTCTTGGTCCAGCAGGAAGCAAGGTTCCATAGCTCAGAGTACAGCTAAGGCAGAGTATATTGTTGCAAGTGATGCCTGCAAGTAAGCAGTTTGGGTCAAAAAACTTTTATCTGATCTGTTCGAGGGAAAGCTTGACTCAACGATCATCCATTGCGATAATCAGAGTTGCATAAAGCTTTTGGAGAACCCAATATTTCATGATAGATCAAAACACATTGAAATGAGGTATCATTTCATAAGAGACCTAGTGCAGAGAGGTACTCTAAAGTTGCAGTACATTTGTACGGATGAACAGATCACAGATATCTTGACCAAGCCTCTAACAGCATCAAAGTTCTTGTACTTTCATGACAAGCTTGGCATGGCAGAGAATGCCTCTCTCGCTGAGAGGGAGTGTTTATTTTTTCTAAGCAACATCGAGAGCCATTCTCTAAGGAGAATGGGGACACCTGGTCCAGGACCACGGTGTGGACTCAACCTAGAGTTGAGTGATCATTCTATTGAATGATGATATCTGGTCCGGGACCACGATATGGACCCAGTCCAGCACTGGGGGGACTCAACCTTGAGTTGAGTGACCATTCTGTTGAATGGTGACATTTGGTTCGGGACCAGGATGTGGAACCAGTCTAGCACTGGTAGACTCGACCTACTTCTAAGTAGCCATCCTTTTGAATGGAGGCACCTAGTCAGTTACCAGAAGTTCACCTAGTTCGGGAATAGGGACTCGGCCCGGGGCTGAGGACCATTCTCCGGGAGAATGGAGGCGCTCGGTCTGTTACCAAGTATTTGACCTAGTCTCAAATTATGCAGCCTATGGCTGAGGCACCTGGTCTGTTACCAGAAAGACTCTATAAGCCCTAGACCGGGTCTAGGCATGTGTGACACTCTGACCCTCGATCAATGGGCTTTGCGATCTTCTCCAAGGATTAGCTACCCTTGGTTAAGACGCCTTAGTACCTGATCTTGGTATCACACAAAGTGTGAGATAAAAGCATTAGTAATTCTCTATGTTTATGATGATGTACTTTGAGTGGTGATGAAAGGCCACCTTGACCACTTGGATTGACCACAGGGACACTTGAAGAAGGCTAAAGCAAAAAGTCAAAAATACATAAGGACCCTTAGTACCACTAAGGTGTCAAAGTGAAAGTGCAAAAAGACCTTTAATACCACTAAAAGCAAAAGTCAAAATTAGAAAAGAAAAAAAATATATTATTTTGATCTCTCTAATTTTGGCCCACTTATAGGTGACTCAAAGGATACTAAAGAAGATCAATCCATTTCATTATTACACACACTTGCTCTCATAGGTACAGCTGCTCCAACTGAAGGTTTTACAGGTTATTGAAGAGAAGAAAAATTACTGTGATGCCCTAGCATGGATGAGTCTAGCTAGGGCATGCACATTTATCTTTTGTAAACCCTAAGGTAGGGTTCTTCAGCAGCTGCAAGGTTTTATCAGTCTTTTGTGAGCTAGGTTTTTTACCCTAACCATCCTCTTCACTTCTGGGCAGCTGGTTATTTTTCTGGGAAGCCTCTCACAGTTTTACGGGCAGCCCAACTCTTCCACGGGCTGCCTTCTTTCTTCTTCGGGCAGCCTCATTGAGGGTTCGGCCCTCTTCTCTACCCTCAGGCAGCCCATTACAGGCATACCCATGAGGGTTTTGGCCTACGACCAACCCTCGGGTAGCCTTCGGGCTACCCCGTGAGGGCTGCGAGCTGCAGACCCGTGAGGCCTCGGGCTGTCAGCAGACAGGCCCAGAAGGCCACAGACAGCCCACAGACCTGTCCAGCAGGTCCCAGGCAGAAGGATAGGGCAGTGGGCAGCAGGAAAAGCAGCCAGGCAATAGATCTGCCCATTCAGGCAGCAGTACGGACAGGGCAGCAGGTACGGACGGGCAGTTGGGCAGAGCAGGGCAGCAGGGCAGCAGATCCAGGCAGGAATAACAGTCTTTCTGGGAAGCCTGCTAAATCTGGGCAGGAGAGAGAAAATTAGGGCAGCAAGCCCTAATTGGGTATTTTACTGTGAAATTGGATTATCTGATGTAATTGTGGATCTGTGGTACAAATTCAGTTAGAGTTTATGGAATTTCCGAAAATCTCAGTCATCTCATTTACGAGATGAATTACTAATGCTTTTGGGCTTTTTGTCCTTTAAAGGTTTCCCTAGCGAAAAATCTTGTGTTCAATGTGTTGATGTGATTGATGTTGTTTACTGCACTTATCTTTTGTTTAAGTTAATCTACAAATTTTTAAATTATTCATGCTAATGCTAAAATTCAACAAAAAGAGGCACGAATCTCAAGGAAGGAGAGAGACATGATTTCCAAGAAGGGTGGTACAAATTCCAGGGAGAAGAGCAGCAATGAATGCAGGTCCATACAGCTGAATTTCTGAGCACAGAATTCGAGGGCAGTACAGCTGGAACAGTGGCACGAATTCCAAGGTCCATACAGCAGTGACTGAGCACAGTTTTCAAGGCATGGATTTCAAGGCAGTTTGCAGAGGCATGAATTTCGAGAAGACTGGTCCATACAATTCCGTAGTCTGTACAGTCCATACAGTGTACTTTCTTTGTGGGCACAGTTTACGAGTTGGCATGATTTTCTGTGTGGAGGCACAAAGTTCTTGGTGCATTAAATCCTGTATTAAATGCAGTAATATTCTGCTGATAATTTCTCTGATGTCTGAAATAATAAAATCTCTTGAGCCAGTTTTCCCTCCACGGTTTTTCCAGGGGCATTGCCCAAAAATCTGTGTTTATTTTCTATGGTGTGCTGTGCATAAATTTTTGTGTTCCAGTTCACAAGTAGAAAATTAGCAGCAAATTATATTTCTGAGGATTAATTTGCGAACACTTGTTGAGTACTGAAACCAATATAGAAATTTGTGTGAAAACGAACAATACATGTAGATAGACTATATTAATTTCTAAGTCTAAACTATCAAAAAGAATGATGGATAATACAGTGTAGTAAAATTGTAACAAACAGCTATAAATGCTGGTAACTCACAATATGCAAATAGTTGAATAAATAGTAATTAGGTTTTACAAATAGATTTTAGAAACAGAGACAGAATACTAAAAATTGACTGCACCAAAAATTCACCTCTATTTCTTTTACCTCGGGCAAAGCCAAGTATTTTCAATTGTATGCTCTGGGTTGAATTCAACACAGACAGCATGATACCTACACATGAAATCCATACTCTTTAAAACCCTATTTCAAAATATTTCAATCCCCAATTAAAAAATTAATTCAAAGAATGCAATAAGCTTAATTGATTTAATCATAGACTACTAGACGTGCAAAATGCCGAAAGCTGCATACATTAGTTAGTGAATATTCATCAAACACAACCAAAAAGAACATTCTAAATTGATCCATAAAGGAGTTCAAGAATTAGTTCTCAACCAGATATCACATGAGTCACATGCAACAGAAGTATCAAATGAAGAAGACTCCTCCTCGTTTGTAGTAACTCCAGCCCGTATTCTGCATCCATCCCCATCCAAACATACAATTGCCTACATATAAAAATACCGTATAAGAAACCTCAGAGGTATAAGCTAGAATTTCATGTAATTTTTGTTTGTGGAAAGAAACTGTACAACAATTTAATATCTTATGAAAGAAAACCCATGTTATTGGAACTGGTAAAACTGGCCAGTCAGACCAGATTTTGGAGGTTTATAATCAAAACCGGAATTGACTGGTTTTGGCCTGAACCGGTCTTGATCTGGTCTTGAACCAATCAGAAACAGTCAAAACCAGTTGGTTCAAAACAAAAATGGTCAGAACATGATGGTTTGACCAGTTTTGAACTGGTGCACCTCCTTCCCCAAAGGAACCAACTCAGTGTCATGTTGCTATATTCACCTTCACACTGCTATATACATGAGAAAACTTTGCATATTTGGTGCCTAATGGTTTGGATTGACATGGGTGTACATGATATATTTTCTATCAAAAATTGAATATTTTATTTGTTTTTTGGTTGACCAGTTTTGTGTCTGGTTTTTTGCCAGTTCCGGTTCGGTTCCAGTTTTTGGGGTCAACTATTTTGGTCATCAGTTCGGTCCTGATAAAATTGCATCAAACAATAGAAAAACTTAAATACGTGAATCATTAAGAGCAAGGTTGAATGGCATCAATACATCTTCATCGATATAATATGATGGAAAGGAAAGTGCATTGTTCTTCCCATAGACATACCAATTTTGATCCCTGTAACAAAAACAAAAGGCAACAGAGTAATAACTTCAGAATGAATTTCACTACATTCAGACTGTATTAAAAACTTCATTGATTAAATCCATGAAAGAATGTGATAGCCTAACCCTATCACTGAGTATGGTGTATTTCTTATTGCATTTTTAATATATGTAAAATGTGAATATATTCAAGAAACAAAAGATCAATAAAATCCTAAAGGCATATAAATTTGCGCCATGGTAAACACTCTAGTAAGCCAGGTTGACTCAACAGTAAATTCTTCAGTGCATAGGTCTGCACATTACATAAAAAAGTCTTTTCAATCTTCTCAGTATATTTAAACATATTTTTCTTTATAAATCTTACCAAAGAGAACTACTTGCCAAGCTCATCTCAGAGAACAGTGAACATAAAACAAAATCAGTGCATGTATGGACATAATTTATGTAGTCAATAGATGAATTATTATACAAGTATAATACTATTAAAGTTTAATAAGGTAGTGCATTTAGAAAAGCCAACATTTGTAACTGAATAACCCAGTCTCTAGATACAGAAAATAGAAAGGGAAAGAAAAAGTAAAGGGATATCAACTTAAAATGGAAAGCACCTCTCTGTTCCTCCAACAGCACAAGAATTGTTTTGCTTATTACTGCCACCAATCGTGTCATAGACCTGCATACTCAAAATTCATAAAACAGAATTCCATTATGCCCAAGGAAAACTGACAATGAAATAGAAATGGACACAACATTATGCTGCATCTATAAAAGTAGATGAAGTCGTTCAGTTAATGTGTGGAAACTTAACAACAGAAGCTGGCCTAAACATTGATGACTTGACAATTATGAAAAGAGGCACAGTTACTTACAGGGAGACATGTAATGATCTCAAATTGAGCTTTACAAAGGGGGCAAAGATTGGTAATGATTGCCCAGTTATCTATGCACGTAAAGCAGAACCTGAAAGCTCAGAATTATAAAATAGCCCTATTAGAGCTCTTTTGGAAACATACACCTGATTTTCTAAGAAATATAAAAAGCAAAATTTCATATCCTTTCAGTAATGAACTATAGATGTCAAAATTCAAATGATATGAAATAACAGCTCACCATTTATGCCCTTCAATATCTAAAAACAGCTCACTAATATTGTTGAATAGTCTTTCACAAAACAAGTGTACTCAGTAATTGCTATAACACTTTCACACATTAATTGGACAACTTGAATATAGGAATAAATGATAGCAATAAAAGGAAGATTTACGATATTCAAATTAGATGATCAAGAATAGAAGTGTGACCCTTTAACTCTACCTGGGCATTTCATATTGAAAATGAATATGGGAAACATGGAGAAAAAATAAGATAAATGAACTTTCAACAAGATCTAGCTGCTCGCTACAGAATTCTACCAGCTTAGTGAGAGAGAGATTTTCACGTGATAAATCCAAGCATATGATTTATAGAGGTCAATAGGAAGGATGGAATGTAATATATCAGTACTAGAGTAGAATAACCACTGCAGCTTCTAGCAACTGTGTTCTGGACACAGCCATTTCCCACATAAATTAAATGCGACTTTTATACTATAAATGGGCCCTGCTTCAAATTTGGAACAATTAACAATTTACAACAACTACATATATTAAAATCAACTAGTCTTCAGATATAATCCCATCCCTCGTCCTTGATGCTAAATGTTTTTGTATGTACTTGATAATGAATGCACATAAAGAAATTCACTTAATATCAACTCAATTGTATATGTAACCATTGTTAGCAGTAAATTTGTACTAATAATCCATTTTAAAGTCCTGATTTAATGAAAAATATAATTGCTCTTCATTTCTCTGAAGCTACGTGAGAAAGTTATCTTTATGAGTTCTTGATGAGTTGAGAGTTGTATCAACAGTTGCAACTAACTTCCCAACCATCAATTCAATGATGAACAGACACAAGCAGAAGACAAGGAGGCTAGTCACTTTCCATGTAAGGTCACTCCCATCTGTCTTACCATGGGTATGTAGTCTGCTTGAGTCCATGAAGACATAATCCTCTATACAGATTTATAATAATAATGAAGGTATACTTTATTTGATGCTAAAAGTGATTGCCTCCATGTGAATGAATGTAGTTAGATAGGTGCATGTAATTCCAATTTTTCTCTCTATTCTATCCATATCATTTAAATCCAGTAACACCAAAAGACACGTGAAAGTCATTGAAGACTAATGTCTCTTGTAGATTGTCAATTCACATACAACATATGGTGTTGTTGATGATTTAAAGTTGGCATGAAATCAAATGGAGAAGTCTAAAAGATAGCAGTCATGTCATGAATACCATCCATTCTTAAAAGAAGAAGAAAACGAGAAGGAATAAAATAGAAATTGTATTAAACTGTCTGCGATGCCAACTGGCCTATGGGACAAAGATGTTTACAATAAATCTATTCTTCATAAGAAGCTCCCAACTACAAAAACCCATATCAAAAGATTGCACAAAAACATTACAACAAAAAAATCAGGACAAGGTAAAGGCATGGACAAACATCATGGTTCAAGTAATTTTAAACTCCTATGGACTCTACCTCCTTTGCCCTGCCCTTGACACTGAATATCTTTTCATTCAGGTCTCTGGATCTTGTCTCTGCCCACACCATCCTTGCAACCATAGTCGTTGTAATTCCACTGTCTACCCCAAAAACATTGTCACCAAACTGCTGATTTGGATATTGACCCCTCTGATATGTGCATACTGCATAACATTCACAACTTATCAAGAAATGTTGCTAGGTTTCCACCTCTTCTTCCCACAAAATTAGCATGTTATCTCATCCCAAAATTCTTTTGGATTTTCCCATTACCCTGTCTTGCATCTATCTGTGAGAGTTGGTCCTAAACTAAGCTTTGTTTTGCTTGTCGAGTGATGTCAAATCTCAAGTAGTCTTGAGCTCTGATCTCTCCATGTATGTTGAATCGATCTATATAGTATTGTTGTTTCCTCTTTGTGTTATTCATCCATTTACCAATCATGTTGCATTCTTGTAGATGCAGTTTCATCTCCTTCCTATTCACTGGCCAGTTCTCTGCTATCTACCATACCTGAAACGACTTCTTACAGTGTTTATTCCATGTGTTATTTTCAATGTTATCAGGACTGACCCATCTGGACTGGTTCACAAAAAAAATTGTTGAACTGACCTGCAAACCACAACAAAACCAGTTTTGGCTAGGTTCAGAGAAGAACCAAACAAACCTCAAACCCTGATCCAAGGTTATCTAATGATACCCCCCCCCCATCTATTTTCCTCACAACGGTTGAATGCTTTGGTCCTTGTGCAGTTATACCTTTGGTTGAGTTGGAACCAATCACTAAACAGAACACTTAATACAGATCCCATTGTCATGGAGGATATCAATCCCTCCATGGAGCAGATGGTTGTGAGTCAATCAACGCCATTTGAAGATGACGATTTGATCTGTTGAAATGAACTATAGTTCATTACTAGCAATTTAGCAAATACCCAACATAAGAAGGACAGAGAACAGAAATCCATATAAGACAGTAATAAAAATAATTGAATAAAGAGTAGATCATAAAATGATTAAAATGCCATGGGACAGCAATCTAATAAACACAAATATATAGTAGTAATAATAATAATAATCAGTGAAGTGACACATCCTAACTAAAAGGAATGACCTAATTAAGGGACATGACCTATCAACCATGGGACCAGTCATATACAGTCTCATGGCATTGTAATCATAATATCATCTATTCTTCATTCAATAATATTTATTACTGTCCTATATAGATTTCTGTTCTGCAGACTATTGGTAACCACTGTTATCAATTATTCTATTATCCCATGTTGACGGCCAGACCTCCTCGGCATTCGCAAATTACAGTATGTTCTTGTCTACCAATGGCAGTTAGGATGGATTTCTGGAAGAGACCTTCTAAATCAGATGTTTCCAATGCCAAATCTATTACAGCAGTATGCTTATTGGTGTGAACGCTGTAGGGTACCTGGGTACTTTCTTTCTTCTAAACCACGGAATAGTTGTTTCAATAATTCTTCAGACTCGTATTATTGGTTTGTTCTCATATTCTATTGAATCTATGGTTGCTGATTCAGTTTGAATTATTTCAGAACAATGTTGATAGTTGATAGTTGGTAGTCAATCTGTAGTAGAATAACCTTTCTTCAAGGCCGGTGGCTGGTCAAAAACCAGAAATCAAAGGAACTTTGAAAAATAAAGGCGCCCAAAGGCCAGACAAGGTCCAAAAAGAGTGTGGCCAGAGGCCGGGATCAGAATTGGCTCTGATAAGATGTGTTCCCAAAGGCCAGAATCAGTGCTCTAATACCAATGAAATGAACTGCAGTTCATTACTAGCAAATATCCAACATAAGAAGGCCAGAGAACAGAGTTCCATATATGAGAGTAAAAAATACAATTGAATAAAAAAAAGATGATAGAATTATTACAATGCCATGGGACAGTATACTTATATACACATCAGCTAGTCACCATCGTTGATAGGTCATCTGGCCACCATGATGTATAGGTATGCCCCTTTATTAGGTCATACCTTTTAAAATTTAATTAGGATGTGTCACTCGCTTCACTAATTATTTTTATTATTATTACTATATATATATATATATATAGTCACCATCGTTGATAGGTCATCTGGCCACCATGATGTATAGGTATGTCCCTTCATTAGGTCATACCTTTTAATTAGGATGTGTCACTCACTTCACTAATTATTTTTATTTATTTATTTGTATTATTATTTTTACTGTATATATATATATTATATACGCTTCTTCCAGTTGTGTTACCTCACAAATTAGCAATGGAGAAATAAAGTCGAAAAAACAATGCTAGCCTATGGGCAACTAAGCAGGAGGCCACTGTCAACTCGCCAACCCTCTTCTTCACTTTAGATCAGATCTCCTCCAGCTCAAGGGGGGAATCCCTTACTTAGGATTGCTAAAGATATATCATGAAAGCTCAAAGTGAAAAGGAGAAATTAACATTAGCAAAACAAGTGGTAGTAGTAAGCGTTTTAAATGAATGATGGGAGGATTAAGACTAGTGTCAAGTCCTTTGGGCATATGGAGTCATAGGACAGCAAGCAATAACAGACTAATGAGGTATATAATCAATATGACGTATAACCAAATCATATAACCAAATGCTAAAGGTTAGCTATTATCTTAGGTTACGTTTAGCTTTAGGTTAGGTTTAGCTTTAGAAAATAGAAGCCTGTTTTCCTTTCAACTAAACAGCCTACAAGCCTAATAAGATAAGTCACCATATTGGATACGGTTAGACACCATAAACTTGCAAGGGGTGTCCCTAGGGCACCTTTGACATCCCCATAATCTGTGAGCATCCAAAGATATTATTATTTTCTCCTGCATCCTATAGGAAACACATGAGGATGTGTCATGTTACCTCATTTTTGGTCTTCATAGAATCTTATATTATGATAAGAGTAAGTTAGTGATTTGGAGGATGATATTTGTATGGATGTTGGACTAACTGTACTTTCCCACTGGCTCTCAGATTTGTAGTGTCTATTTGCATACATATCTTCTTTTTCAAGAGCTTGTCTGGTATATTGGTGACTAGTATCATTTGAAAATTTCTACAATTGTTTCTCCCCACTTGTTAATAAAGGGAGCTCACGGGACATTTTTATCTATACTACTAGAGCCACATATTTCAATGTTAAATTAAAACCATAATGATGATATATCTTACCAGATCTTCTAGGCCCAGTTGTAGATATTCCGCTTAAAGGCATTCTAGCAACCCTCACTTTGCCAGTACAAAAGTCCTATAGTGAAATAACCCTGCCCTTCTACCCATCCTTACTAGGAAGCTCATGTTTCCAAAAGCATTTTTAGAAAGAGATTTGAGGCACAATTGGGAGAAAACACTTCATATTCAAATATGTAAGAAAAATTAAAACAACTCGAACTATGCATGTACCATAAATTATTCCCAGTTATGAATTAAGTGATATTCCATCTCGGATAAAAGCCAGTGCTATCGAAAAGACATTAGAATTCAATCCACCAGTAGATATAGATTTATTTTATGCTACTCCACTGCATTCCAACATAGTCAACATCTTACCAGTGATCGCAACAGTCAAGGACCCCACGGTCAATGACTTCTTCCATGCAGATGCCACATCTTTCAGTTTCAGCATCAGCATCCTGCAAAAATGTACATGACAAAACCATGACAAGGGTTAAAGAAGGGTATTATAGCATGTAATTGAAATCCATAGTAATTTCATTTGGCCAACATTTTTACTAAAGCACTATGTGAGCTGAGCATACAATATCTACACTGGTTTTCATGTAAAACTTGCAATCCTGAAAGCCTTGTAAATAATAAATTATTTTTGCATTCAACTAATACACATTTTCCATAGATCTCTTGGATGGACTTTCTTTTGGTGGGTGCATTAATCTTTTACAGAACATTATCCCGTTTGTAATGAGGCTAAGAAATCACAACACTTGGAAGGGTAAAGAAAAACCATATTGACACAATGCTAAGAATTCATCAGAATAATCAATATTTTTCTCAATCATTTCACTCTAGATATACTTCGCCGTCCTATGCTAATCTATGCATAAGATGATGGCATAGGCAATATTTGCTTCACCATACCCAACTCACAGTTCATGAATGGATAAAAAGGTATGCACCAGATATTGCCAGTATGTAATCCAACTGGACAAGGAGAATAGAAACCGTCTCATACTCCAGATAAGAATACATTACATAAAAGAAATAGAGATTTGTATGTAACATCCAGATTGAAAATAAGGCTGTCAACATCCCCGAATCAAATGTTAATACCCACTTCCTAATGTAAAGTTCAACTTCATGAAAGCATGAACTTAAAGTGCAAAATAAACAATCACAAACTTTGAGCATCGAAGTTCCTCCAACGAGTATATCCTCCATTATGGTGCACCGAGTTCATGCAAAATACAAGACTTGCCCCTGTAGTCAACAAAGGGATAAAAACAGCATTAGAAGAAGTCGTTGAAAGCACACACACTAGCTAATAATAATTTACCAAGCAATGTCGTTATGAACACCTTTTCATCACTGTGTTTGAACATGAAAAAGCTAATTGAGGAATAAATAAGCATGGAAAATTTATTGAATTGAAAAAAATAAGAATACAGGCTACTATCACTTTGCACAGTTACTGCACATACTTCCAGCAAACTGACAGACCACTTTCACCCTAGAACTGGCAATGCTAAAGGACACATGTGAGCATTAAATTGAGCACAACCACAAAAGCTCGTAACATTATAGCAGAGGCCAACCTTTATATAAAAGCTATAGAATGAAGAAAGTAAATTCCATTGTAAATAGGAACTGAAACATATAACAGGAAATGTGCAAAAAGAGGAAGAAGGCTGCTAAAGCAACATTATAAGAATGTCCAAACAGAATTCTACCTCTACATCCTTTATACTTTAGCAGCACATGGATTAACCCACAATGAACATTCATCCTGTATAGGAAGTCATCATTGCCAATGAGATTTCACAATGGAGCTGTGCAAGAACCTATTAATCCCTGGACTTTAAGAACATCAGCTAATGGACTAATGAACATTCATCCTTTATAGCAAGTCATTATTCCCAAGAAGCTTCCACAATGGAGGTGAAAAGGACTTATTAATCTCTGTATTTTTCAGTTGAAGTGTTCATGGAACATAGGAAAAGAAACTATTGCATGCTTTCACCCATGTTCGCAACCCCTACCCCGCTCTAAGAGTTCCTACCGCTGCCTCCTCCACCATAAGAAATGGCTTTTTATCTCACAAAAGAGACATGATTTGAGCACTTCTCTCATACATTCTCCTAAAAACTTTTGTTGTATCATATTTCCCTGCCATTCCCCCATCCCACCTGACCTAGACCTAAGTTCCATGTTTGCTACTTATTTTCATACTAGAACATTTGAGAGGCAGTTAGAGTAATGAATACCAACAAAGCAGAAAATTAGGGCTTACAGGCTGAGCTCTTCAAGCATGGTCTTCATGCTCTGGATGATCACTTAGCCAACCTATTCAACTATGTTGTCCACAAAGGTTTCCCGCAGTCTTGGTCACATCACACTATTCACCCAATCCACAAATCAGGTTCTAGTCTAGATCCTAACAACTACAGAATTATCATGCTTGGCCACACATTCTCGAATCTCTATCCTATTGTCCTTCATTTGAAGCTGTCTTAGGAGCTTGATCGGAGATATCTATGAGCTAAAGGGCAGGCCAAATTCTGGCCCACACATCAGACCATTAACCATATTCTCACACTCTGAGCCATCATTAAGGATGCAAGATATCACTCTTTGAAAGTATACCATTGTTTCATAAACTTACAGAAAGATTTTGACTCTATTGCAGTAAAGGCCCTAATGCAAAGGCTTAGAGCAGTCAGCATCTCAAAGATGTTATTAACAGCCATTATGCACCTCTATGAATTGGTCCTTGGTTGTGTACGCATAGCTCAAGAGTGTCTGACTTTATCTAGAGTACTACTGGGGAAACAGGGGTGCCCTCTATCCCCCACCTTGTTTGGGATGTACATTAATGAGATGGATTCCTTCCTTTGTGACGGTTACCCCTTGACATGTATGGGGTGACTTGATCATTATTTCCTATGTGATCTTCATCACATCCAATAGTTCCATAGATGAAATCTATGGTTTGCCCATGGACACTTACAAAGACACTTCCAACTTGCTCAATCCACCACGATATCTGCCAGAGACAAATGGGGGCATTTAATTGACACTAGTGTTATGACATATCCTCTCTACTTGACTTATCGTAAATGATTTCTTATGTGTGGACATGACCATAGGGGGTATATGGTGTTACTCTATAATGGCTCATGTATCCTAGATTGTTGAGCTAAGGAAGCATCATGGTGTGGTTATAATTCTTCATTAAATTAACTGTACGACCGTGTGGGATAGGTGTGTCCCTAGGGATTTAAATAAGTGTGACCCTCATTTCATGTCATTTACAAATTTTCACCTAACCATTTTTTATATCATGTCATTTCGTTAGCCATTTCACCATTTTCCATCATCTCCCCCTTTTTGCAATTAACTTATCATATGCCATATTCCAAGGTCTCTATAGACTATTCTCATGTATGGTGCCTAAGTCAAAGTTAAAAGAGTCAAAGTACCAATGGAGCTAAATGATAAATGTGAGCTATGCCCCCTTGTAAAAGCCACGATCCTTATGTCCATAATTAACAAAACTAAATCCAAAGAAAGGAACAACCAAAAGTAAAGATTTAAAAAAAAATAAAAGGATCATAAAAAATGGCACAAGGAAAGGGTAACACAAGAAGAAAATTATTCTCTTTCAAGGCACGCATATGGAAGAAAAATCATCAACTCCTAACTCTTGAAATCTAAGGGGTAGACCTAGTACTCAAACACACTCCTATGATAGTTAATTCGCAAACATCTGTCCCTAACATCACATCCATTTCATTACCTTCAACTTGCTTAGAAACTTAGGAAATGCACTTAGTCCTAGGGGTGTAACATGAAAATCTAGGTCAATTATAGTTGCACCATGGTAATTCTAGGGTTATGGGATAACTAATCAAAAGTGAGGGGGTTAATTAGAAAATTGCACTTGAAAGCTTTTTATGTTAATGTTTGAATGTAACAAAGTGTTTTTCCCAAGTCATAATATAAATGGTCTAACACTTGGTTGCTCTATAGTTGTTTCATGTCCCCTCCTAGGTGGTGTGCCCCCTTTCTTCATGCACACGAGGGAACCTTTGGAGGCATTCTCCTTCATATTCTCGACATGTGTGACAAGGCTAACCCTCCATGATGACTAGGACGAGCTTTCACTATCATTTGAGAGTTCATTGCTATAACACCGAGTCCGTGTGTTATGAAAGAATCTGTATCCGGATAAAGAAGAGATCCATCTTCATAGTAAATAATACATATTGAATAAAATGATTGATGATGAAATTATACAATTGGTAGCCGCCATTTATATGTCTTAGCCGCTTAGGCACCTATTGGGAGGAGTCGTGTCCTCATAACAATAATAGTAATTATTAGTTGATTAGTAATTTATATATTATCTATGTATTACGTATTATCCTTATTATTATTATTATTTATGTAACATTGTCCTTCCCTTAAGGGAAGCTTTGTCCTCAAAGATGAAAGTGTTGTTTTCCTCTTATTATGGGTGGTGTTTGAAGAACTAACTCAAACACTGCAATCTTGGATAGATTTCATTCTATGGATGTGATTCTAGAACTTGTATTGTAATCCTTTCTGCTTAAGCGGTGATTTTTTGAAACAATACAACTTGTACTTATTTGTTTTCCATGTCGTCTTTTGGATTCCATTTATGAGGAATTGTGGATCTTCACTTCCACTACTAGTTGTGGATCCTACATTGGATGTCATAATAATGGAAATATTTTTAAGAGATGTTCCTTGACCTTGGAAATCAAAGTGATGGTCATCCTTAAGTGCGTGGAGTTTAAAGACATCAATGTGAGCCTTCTTAGTTTCCTCAAGCCATATTATTGTAGATGGCTTCCATCTTACAACTTTAGGGTGTTGAATTTTTAACATTAGCATAAACTTAAAAAATTTACAGATCTACTTAAAACAAGTCAGCAGTAGTAAAAACACATTCATCACATCAACACACATGGACACAAGATTTTTCATTGGGAAAACCTTCAAAGGACAAAAACCTCAAAAGCATTAATAGCTCATCTCATAAATGAGATGACTTAAGAAATTCTTCAAAAAGTTCCTCAAATTCTAGATCTGGAATTTACCCACAGTCACTGAAAGTTTATCAGTAAAAAATCAGGCTGATAATTTTTTACCATAATTACAAAATTTTCCAAATTAAGGCCTTGTCAAAAATATTGAGATTTTCTCTCTGCTGCCCCAAAAACTTACAGGTTGCCCAGAAAATCAGACTGTCTGCCCGATCTGCTTGCTCGCTGCCCGATCTGCTGCTTGTTACCCAATCTACTGACCTCTGCTACTACTCGAGATTGTACGGTTGACCTCTGCTGCTGCCCGAGACTGCTGGAGTGGCTAGGTTGTCTGTTGTGGGTTGGGCCGAGGCTTTACAGCCTGCCCTAAGTCCCTCGGGGTCTCTCAGTTGGCAGCCCGTGAGCTGCACCTTAAGCCTAGACCCACTATCTAGCAACCCGTGGCTATGGCAACCCTACAAGGGTATGCTCTAGGCTGCCCATGGGCCAAACCCTTATGGGTATGCCTGTAGCAAGCTGCCCGTGGGTGCCAATAGGGCAGTGCCCTAACGTGGCCTGCCCAAATGAACAATCAACCCGAAAATTTGCTGCCCAGAGAGAGAAGTGAGACAGCCGTGAGGAGAGAGGTGGCTGCCCTGGAAAAGATGGAGAGCTGCCCAAAAAATACAATTGCTGATAAAAACCCTAGTTGAGGGTTTTCTGGAAAAATGACCTAGCTGAGGCAAGATAGTCTTCGTCAATAAAAGTAGCAGCTTCACCTGTGAAAGAGAACTTGTATATCAAATGAGAAGACTTGATCTTCTTTTATAGCCTTTGTTCACCTGTAAGTGGACAGATTGTGAAAGATAAAAATAATAATATTTTTAATATTTTCCTAATTTCACTTTCACTTTTACCAAAAGGGTACTTTTATTTTTCCTTTGACTTTTACTTGTGGTCATTTTCCTGTGGTCAAAAAGTCTTCATTTATTTTGACTTTTGACTTTGGCCTTTTTCTAGGTGCCCCTGTGGTCCTTTTTTATTTCAAAAGTACATCATCATAAACCAAGAGAGTTATTAATGCTTTTATCTCACACACTGTGTGACACCTAGATCTGGTGCTAGGTAACTTAACCAAGGGTAACTAATCCTTGGAGAAGCACACACATGCCCAAACCCAGTCTAGGGCTTACAGTGTCTTCATTCTCCAAGAGAATGGCTACTCAAAAATAAGTTGAGTCTACCAGTCCTAGACTGGTCTACATCGTGGTCCCAGATCAGATGTCTACTCAACACAAGGTTGAGTCTACCCAAGGCAGAGCTGGGTCTATATCATGGTCCCAAACCAGATATCTACCATTCAACAGAATGGTTACTCAACACTAGGTTGAGTCTTCACCGTGGTCCCGGACCAGGTGGTCCCATTCTCCTAAGAGAAGGGCTCTCGATGCTACTCAGAAAAATCAACACTCCCTCTCACCGAGAGAGGCATTCTCTGCCATACCAAGCTTGTCACGAAAGTACACGAACTTTGATGTTGTCAAAGGCTTGGTCAAAACATCTACAATCTGTTCATCTGTACAAATGTGCTACAACTTCATAGCACCTCTCTGCACTAGGTCTCTAATGAAATGATACCTCATTTCAATGTGTTTCGATCTGTCATGAAACACTGGATTCTCTAAAAGTTTTATGCAACTCTAATTATCACAATGGATGATCGTTGAGTGAAGCTTTCCCTCGAACAAATTAGATAACAACTTTATGAGCCAAACTGCTTCCTTGCAAGCATCGCTTGCAGCAATATACTCTGCCTCGGCTGTACTCTGAGTTATGGAACCCTGCTTCCTGCTGGACCAAAAGATCATTGTTGATCCCATACTGAAGCAATAACGAGAGATACTTTTCCGGTCAACTGCACTGCCAACCCAATCTGAATCTGAATATCCAAATAACAATACTCCACTGCTGGAAGTATACCTGAGCCCATATGTGATAGTACCTCGCACATACCCGAGTACATGTTTAGTAGCTACCACATGTATGCACTTCGGATCTGACATGAACTGACTCGGTGCACTGTGTAGCAGATGTCTGGTCTCGTATGCACGAGATACATCAGGGAACCAATGAGCTGTCTGTATAGAGTAGAGTCCACACTTTGTGAACTAGAGGCTGAATCCTGCAACTTTGTCAAGTTGGTAGTCAATTGGTACGCTCATGGACTTGTAGTCCTGCATCCCAAATCTCTGCAAGATATCTACTGCATACTTTCCTTGCGTCAGGAAGATCTCACCTGGCTTTTGCCAGACTTTTAAGCCAAGGAAGTAATGCATCAATCCGAGATCTTTCATCTCGAATTCAGAGGTAAGCTCCCTCTTACACTGGTCTATCAACTATTCATCACCTGTAAGAAACAAGTCATCTACATATAGAACAAGTATCAATACATGATTATGAACAACTTTAAAGTACAAGTTAGAATTAGCTGTACTTTTGGAAAACCCCAAACTATGGAGAAATCCATCCATCCTGGCATACCAGACTCTTAGAGCCTGTTTTAGTCCATACAAGGCTTTCTTTAGTTTACATACATGGGTCTTCTTCCCATGAGTAACAAAGCCTTCAGGTTGTTCAATATAAACTTCTTCCTCAATCTTACAATTGAGAAAGGTTGTCTTTACATCCATCTAATGTAACTTCCATCCGAAAACTGCAGCAAATGAAATGATGGTTCTTATGGTAGTGTACCTGGCAACAAGTGCAAATGTCTCGTCATAGTCAATGCCTTCTTTCTGAGTGAAGCCACGAGCTACGAATCTAGCTTTATACTTCTCCACACTGCCATCTGCAACATGCTTGATTTTATAAAGCCATCTGGAAGTCACTACTAACTTTCCTGCAAGTCTGGGAACAACTTCCCAAACATCATTCTTCATGATTGACTTATACTCTTCAATCATGGCATCAACCCATACCTATTTACTTGTTGCATCTTCGTATGATGAAGGTTTTGAACTGATAAGCTGACTCATAAGACCGTAGTACTTTTGTGGTCTTATGCTTTCTCTGAAAGTCCTTGAAGGAGCTTTATGCTTCTCGGCTTCTTGTATGGTCTCTCGGTACCAAGCAGGTCTCCTTTTGGAAGGAGGAACTTCAAGTAGTTCTTCTAGTGGACTTTCAATGTTCTCAAGAACATCTGGAGTTTGATCATCAAACTCTTCCTCCCTCTGAATTTCTGAATCTGGAAACTCAAGTGGAGCAACTGCATCTTCCAGTGAAAGCTCTAGTGCTCTATGAAACACTGCTTCCTCATGGAAGATTACATCTCTGCTGACCTCAATGTACCTCTGTCCAGGTATATATACTCGATAAGTCTTCAAGCAATCACTGTACCCAACAAATAAGCCTTTCTTACCGGAAGGCTCTAGCTTGGTCCTTTTTTCTTTTGGTACATGAACATACACAGGAGTACCAAATATTCTCATGTGGTCAACTGCAGGTTTCTTCTTGGTGAAGACTTCCTCAGGAGTCTTCTCACCCAAGATAGCATGTGGGCTTCTATTATGGATGTACACAGCAGTTCGTGTAGCTTCAGCCCACAAAGACAAAGGAATATCTAGATTAGTGATCATGGCTTTAGCAGCCTCACAGATCGTTCTATTCTTCCTTTCTGCAACCCCATTCTGTTGAGGGTTGTAAGGCACTGTCAGCTCTTTCTTGATTCCTGCTTCTCGACAAAAATCATCAAACTCATTAGATTCATACTCACCTCCGTTGTCTGATCTCAAGATACGGATGTGCCTGCCAGTCTGATTTTCAATTAGTGTCCTAAATTCTTTGAACTTGTCAAAGGTTTCACTCTTGGCCTTGAGGAAGTAAATCCAAGACTTCTGAGAGTAGTCATCAATAAGCAAGACATAATATAAACACCCACTCAAGGAGGGAGAAGACATGGGCCCACAAATGTCAAAATGAATCAAATCCAAAATGCCTTTAGATCTATTCTTGCTTTTGGGAAAGGATTTCTTAGTGTTCTTACCTAGAGCACATCCTTTGCAAATTCCTTCATGTTTTGGAGAAACTTCTGGCATACCTATAACCATCTTCTGCAATCCTGGGAGAGCTGTGTAGTGAAGGTGTCCAAACCTTCTATGCCAAAGTTCACAAGGATCAACTGAGTGATGTACCAAAGAATGAGTGGAAACTTTTGATGTCCTGTAGAGGTCTCCCTCTCGAACCCCAATCTGAACTGTTGAGTCTATATCTATATTTTGCCCATAAAAAGACCTTCTTGTCCATAAAGAGGACTCTATGGCCCTTGTCTTCTAAACCAGCAACAGATAAAAGATTTTTCTTTAAACCAAGAACATAAAGAATATCATCAACATGAAGAACCGTACCTGAGTCAAGTTGAAGTGAAGTTGAGCCAACTACTTCAATCTTGTAAGTGGAGTCATCTCCAAGTTCTACTTGAGTGGTGAACTTTTTCTTTCTGTAACTGGTGAGGGTACCACGGTTACCTGTCATGTGCCTAGAGGCACCACTGTCCACCAACCAAGAAGTGGAGCAAGCTGAGCAAGAACCAGTTAGAGCAAAAATCAAATAGTACTCTTTTCTAGGCTCATCAATTTTATTAGCCTTGGTTTTCTTCTTCTTCTTTGGTTCTTCATCTTCTTCTTCCTCTACTTCTGCAGCAGATGCCTAAAACCTTCTCTTGGGTTTCTTCTTGTTCTGCCTGCAGTCTCCAACATAATGTCCAAACTTGTGACAAGTATAACATTCAATTTTAGACATGTCAGAAAACTTACCCTAAGGTTTCTTCCCTTTTTTTTGCTGAGAAGAAGGTTTCTTGAACCTTTTGGTCTTTTCTGCAAGTGCAAGGTTATCCTGTTTTATTACCTTGTCAATGTTCCTTGCTTCTTCTTGTATGCAATCATGCCAAAGCCTTTCAAAGGTTGACTGATTTTCTCGACCACAGACAGCTTCCATGAAGGTTTCCCAAGAGCTTGGGAGACCATCAACTACTGTTTGCACAAGATCATCATCATCAACAGTAACACCAATAGCAAGGAGTTGATCCCTTACCTGTTTGATCTTGGTGAAGAAAGAACCAACACTTTCATCTTTGCTCAGCTACAAAGTTCGTAGCCTCTTCTTCAAGACTCTCTTTTGACTGGGAGCCTTCTTTTCATAGAGGTTTACCAACGTATCATAGCATTCTTTAGCAGTCTTCAAGGCTATGATGTTAGGCATCAATTCTTCTCTGATAGAATCATAAATGACCCTTCTAGCCTTACCTTGCTTCCTCTTGTAGGCAAGCCTACCAGCATTTGTAGTTGGCTCTTCTGTGACATTAAGAACAATGTCATCCAAGTCATTCTCATCCAAAATGGTTGTCAACCTGGCCTTCCAGGAATTGAAGTTTGCTGAACCATGGAGCTTTTCTTCCGGTTTGAACCCACTGGTGGCCATCTCTGTCACTTAACCAAATGTTAGATCTGCAAATCGTATTCCAAGATCTAGTGAGAAACAACAACAGTGTCCCTTTACTGTGTTTTCACATGCTAAGCTATGATACCATGTTGAAATTTTAGCATTAGCATAAACCAAAAAAATTTGCAGATTACTTAAAACAATTCAACAGTAGTAAAAACACATTCATCACATCAGCACACATGGACACAAGATTTTTCACTGGGGAAACCTTCAAAGGACAAAAACCCCAAAAGCATTAATAGCTCATCTCGTAAATGAGATGACTTAAGAAATTCTTCAAAAAGTTCCTCAAATTCCAGATCTGGAATTTACCCACAATCACTGAAAGTTTATCAGTAAAAAATCACGCTGATAATTTTTTACCATAACTACAATTTTTTCTATATTAGGGCCTTGTCAAAAATACTGAGATTTTCTCTCTCCTACCCCAAAAACTTACAGGCCGCCCGGAAAATCAGACTGTCAGCCCGATCTGCTTGCCCGCTGCCCGGTTGCCCGATCTGTTGCCCGACTGCTATTTACCCTGCCCGATCTACTGCCTGCTGCCCGATCTACTGCCCAGCTGACCTCTGCTGCTACTCAGGACTATATGGCTGACCTCTGTTGCTGCCCGGGACTGCTGGAGTGGTTGGGTTGTCTGTTGTGGGTTGGGCCGAGGCTTTACAGCCTGCCATAAGTCCCTCGGGGCCACTCGGTTGGCATCCTGTGAGCTGCACCTTAAGCCTGGGCCTGCTATCTAGCAACCAGTGGCTATGGCAGCCCTACAAGGGTATGCCCTAGGCTGCCCGTGGGCCAAACCCTTACGGGTATGCCTGTAGCAGGTTGCCTATGGGTGCCAATAGGGCAGTGTCCTAACGTGGCCTGCCCAAATGAACAATCAGCCCAAAAATTTGCTGCCCGGAGAGAGAAGTGAGACAGCCGTGAGGAGAGAGGTGGCTTCCTAGAAAAGATGGAGAGCTGCCCGAAAAATACAAGTGCTGATAAAAACCCTAGCTGAGGGTTTGCTGGAAAAATGCCCTAGCTGAGGCAAGATAGTCTTCGTCAATAAAAGTAGCAGCTTCACCTGTGAGAGAGAACTTGTATATCAAATGAGAAGACTTGATCTTCTTTTATAGCCTTTGTTCACCTGTAAGTGGACAAGATTAAGAAAGATAAAAATAATAATATTTTTAATCTTTTCTTAATTTCACTTTCACTTTTACCAAAAGGGTCCTTTTATTTTTCCTTTGACTTTTACTTGTCGTCATTTTCCTATGGTCAAAAAGTCTTTATTTATTTTGACTTTGGCCTTTTTCCAGGTGCCCCTGTGGTCATTACTTGTGGTCCTTTTTTATTTCAAAAGTACATCATCATAAACCAAGAGAGTTATTAATGCTTTTATCTCATACACTGTGTGACACCTTAGATCTGGTGCTAAAGTAACTTAACCAAGGGTAGCTAATCCTTGGAGAAACACACCAAGCCCATAGATCAAGGGTCAAAGTGTCAGACACATGCCCAGACCTAGTCTAGGGCTTACAGTGTCTTCATTCTCCATGAGAATGGCTACTCAGAACTAAGCTGAGTCTACCAATCCCAGACTGGTCTACATCATGGTCCCAGACCAGATGTCTACTCAACACAAGGTTGAGTCTACCCAGGACAAAGCTGGGTCTATACCATGGTCCCAGACTAGATATCTACCATTCAACAGAATGGTCACTCAACACTAGGTTGAGTCTTCACCGTGGTCCCGGACCAGGTGGTCCCATTCTCCTAAGAGAAGGGCTCTCGATGCTGCTTAGAAAAATCAACATAGGGAGTGTGCAATTTAATGTTAACAATTCCAAAGATGTTTGGTGGTTGTTACAAGAATGAAACACATTTAAACCAATGTCAACTTGATTGAGAATCTCTAGGTCTTTTACTAGTTTTCTTTGAATCGTAGCATCCCTAGCTTCTTCATTAAATTGCAGTGTCCATGAATTCTTCATGAATGTTGTTCATCTGTAGTATCTTGTTTAATAGGACTTCCTAAACATGTGGATGCAATAACTATTGTGTCACCTTATTCAACAACAACGGTCACACTACATTCAACATTATTTGGAATGTAAGCAACAATTGGCAAGAGCACCATGTCTGCATAACTATCTACACTTGTGTTTGTAGAACCATCATCAATTCTTTCATCCTGTTTAAGTAGGTATTGACTACTTCCACAGCTTTCAACTCCATAAATCAAATCAATAGATTTATCTAGCAAAAGTGGTTGAGAACAATGTGTTGTGTTTTTTTCGTTACACCTATGGGCACATTTTCATCTTTATTGACATGAAAATTGGATGGCGATATGGAATTGGCTATGTCATTCAATTTAATGTCCAAGACATCAATTGCATCACTTTCATGTTTTTTCCCGGGTTTTTCTTGCAAACTTTGAAAATTGTATTGGGATTTAATTTCCAAGTCTTCATCTTGGGAGGCCTCTAGTTTTCTTTGTTGACGTATTTCATTGAAGGTCTTGTCAACTTTTTCATTAGATTGTTCCTTACGGTCAAGTACTTCTTCCATTTTCCATTAAATCGATCGAAGATCTCATCCAATTCTTTTTTAAATGACTTCATGGTTAATGTAAGAGTTTAATAGTTAATTAATAATAAATCCAATTAACTTTTAAAAATTATTGATAATAACTATTATTATTTAAAAATAATAACAATATTATACATATATATAGTTTGTTTTTTGGGGTGAACGTGGAAATTAGGGCTTAATAAAACCTTGTGTGGTTTTAAAAAACCAAGGGTTGGTTTTATAAACCGTATGTTGTTTTTTTCATTCTTTCTTCTTTCCCCTTTTTATGGGATCTTCTTCTCTTCTTCTTCTTTTTACTTCTTTTTCGTTTCTTTTTTACTCTCTTTTTTTTAACTTTTTTTTCTTTTTTTACTTCTTGTTTTTACGAAATAATTAATTAATTCAAATTGATGGCCAAAAGCCAAAATATGGCCAAAGGTCCAAAATCAAGCCCAAGAAGGGGCTCTAATGCCACTGTAACACCGAGACATTGCGTTATGAAAGAAATTGTATCCGGATAAAGAAGAGACCCATCTTCATAGTAAATAATACATATCAAATAAAACGATTGATGATGAAATTATACAATTGGTGGCCGCCATTTATATGGCTTAGGCACCTATTGGGAGGAGTTGTGTCCTCCTATCAATAATAGTAATTATTAGTTGATTAGCAATTTATATATTATCTATGCATTATGTATGATCTATATTACTATTATTATTTATGTAACAATTGCACACTTGGATCATGCATTCTTCACTCTTGAAGGACATAACACACATATCTAGGAGCTTGATTGCACATCTTCTAGAGCGGTGATCTAGGGTTTGTGTTGTCTATTGGACCCTTGAGACACTTGGCATCATCTTCTAGTGGTGCGCTCTGTCATTCGAGGCATTTTTCATCATGGTTTTACTATTCTTGTGGTACAATGCACCTTGGAGGACTCGTTCTTGCCACACGCACCACCTTATCTTGGAGCATTCATCACTTTGACTTCACTTAGTGCAGCGCTCCTCTCTTTTTGTCCACTTATCTTAAAGAGAGAGTTGTTAGTTTTGACTAGACATAAGGTTGTTACATATAGTAGGAATTGATTGGTCAAGATCTAGGGTTTTAGCCTTAGCATTTACTCATCTTCTAGAGCATCCTACCTCATTGAAATGTAATTCACTTCATACATTATTCCTCTCTCTCTAGTGGTGCACCCCTCTTCACATGGTAAAAGAAGTTAGGGTTTTGGTTCTAGGGTCGCTAGCTTTGACCATGTCATGTACATATTTTATTATTTTCTTTACATGATTTAGCAACTCTCTCATCTACATAAGAGAGACTCCTCTCATTGTTTTCTTTTACTAGAACTTGGAGAATAAAGCACTAATGTTACTCTTGTCTATTTACTTTTGTGTTAGTATAATTGGGTAATATTGTAGAAGTAGATTGAAGATATAAGTGTTTAATGTTAAGTATGGATTCCTTCTTCAAATGGTAAACATTGCATGATATGAGTTAATTATTTCCTAAAGTTCTAAGAATTTTATCTATTAAGTTAGCATTATATTCAACAATTGGTATATGGTACTTGTAGTAGAATGTGTAGGATTTGCATGTAGGTTTACTTGGAAGTTCCCAGCTCTTGATATTCCCATTTGACAGAAGAGAACTCATATTTGACTATCAAAGACCAGAACAAGAGTTTGAGCTCTTCTACCCTTACCTACTATCTGATCATCAAATCTTATATTGGTTCCTCTATAACCTCACATCCCTTTCCTAAAGAACCTAAGGCACTAGTCAAGAAATTTTACTCTTTCTTTTAGCCACTTCAACAAATTTATTAATTTATTTTAAGCCTTTTGGGGGTTTTTAACAAATCTGAAATTTAAACCTTTTCTCATACATAAGGGTAAGCAAAAGATATCATGATCAAACCCACTTGTGGACGCAATTTATTTTATTTAAGTTGATGCTGATTTCGTGTTTAAATTCTACTTTATCATAATCTTTTTGCTTGATGGTCACAATTAAAAATAGCTTGAGATGGACGTTAATTTTCAGATCTAGTTTAGCTCTTAATTAAATTACTTTGCTTGTATTGGATGAGCTAAACAATTTAAATTTTTTTTTTATTATGTTCACTTGATCATTTTTAGCACTCGTAGTTTTATCTAATACATCTTCAACTCTTGGGTTATTTCTACATGGTTCACAACATACAACACACCTAACAGATCTGAAAATAAGCTATTGCTCCTAGTATATATGCACATTTCTCTCGTGTTAAAGGCATATTCAAGTAACTAAACACGTCTAATCTTTTTTCATGCTACTAAATGTTTAGTAGTCAATTTTCCTAGCCTCGTTGCACTAACTTTTATTCTTTAAATATTTGGGAAATATTATGTTGTTTTTACAATATAATCTCATTTGCAAACATCTAACTTGTGGTTAGTAAACAACTATTTTAATTGTTGATTTCTTTATGCTATAAATGGCCTTTTCTATTGGCAAAACCAGTAATAGAATAAGGATCTACGGTTGCCCAAGTGATACTTTATGGGATCTACTTTGCAGATTTAGATCATAAATTTTCTTGAAGTTTATAAACGTATTCACTTGTGATTCATTTCACTACTCATTGTATGGTTATTGATGAAGTTGATTGCAACAAGTACTCATTTCCCTTGGCAAATCTACTTAAGATTTTGGTTGGTTGCAGTTTGCACTTAATGGTCATATCTCATACGCAAGCAATGGTCATTGGCTCATGGATCATCGAATCAACATTTGAGTTAATCTTGTTAGCTTTTATAGCTCGGGAGGTACTTTTGGTCCATGGCTTCTAAAATAATGGTTGAAACTGGGCACTCAGTTCAAATATATGCAGCGCTTGGACTGTAACCAGTGCAAAGATTGTGGTAGCTGAATCGAAGTAATTCGGGAGAACTATATGCAGCATTTAAACAGACGTCTCAGATCTGATGAATTTTGAGGCTGATTCACATGACCATAATCCTGTAGCCATAGCCCTCTTTTCTCGCATCGTGAGCTGTCATTTTGTAGAAGATCTCGATCAAGATTGTCCAGATTTGAAAGGGAAGTAGAGGGGAATTTATGGACTGTTCACCTTCAGGAAGCAGAGTGTAGAGCTTGGACTCATCAGCAAAATCAAGATTTTTCCTGCAGTGGTAGCATCAATCACCTATGGCATGGTAACATAGCAGAATTGATAGTTGCGTGGGAGTTTAATAGAACCGCCTAGCGTGTGGTGACTTTGGTTTCAAAATCATTGATTGGTGATTGCCATCGAAGGGGTTGAACAGTGTAGCGTCCAAACCTTTGAGCCAGAATTGACAGCAGAACTTAGTTTGGAAATGGCTTCCACACTATGCCCGTCGTTCTTATAAAAGAATGGAAGCAGGCATCTTCATTTGGTTGGTCCGCTACCAATTGCAAATTGAACAAATTGTGAGGCCACGAGCTGATCTAAAATATCTTGGGCACAGATACATTTAGCATGCATACTCTGGAGCGAATTTGAGAGGTTGTTGTTATGTGGACACGTTTTGAATGGTTGACTAGGTGATTGATGGCGTATACGTCCACATTAAACTTGGTTATAGGCTATAGTCATTTATCTTATGAAGTCAGGGACCTTCCCCTTGTGCGATTGTCAAGGAATCTCTCAGGAGTTGGGAGTGGTAGACATCATCGCTTTGAAATTCACCATTGTATTACTGGTGATGCACTTTACCTTTGGAGGGCCCTTTCTTGTTTTAAAATTGCTTATCATAGGAATTGGTTGAAACAGGGAAAATTCATTATTTTATAAGACGAAGAAAAGTGGATCTAACCACTTTGGAGAAAGTTTGCTTTGCTTCTTGTTGGTATGTGGACACAATGAGGGTTTCAAACCCCCTTGGACCTTGCTTGGAGAGCACATAACTTTTGATCAACATCTTGGTTTCTTGGTGGACGTGATTTGTTGAAGGAGCTTCTTTAAAAGGGCCTTTGGAGGTCATGTGGCATCATCAACCACCTTGTTCCTTGTCTGTTGCGGCACTTCCCCTTTGTTAGGGGGGCCATGTATCTCATCATTGTACAAGTGGCATTGACCACCATATATTATTGTATTGTTAGGAGTTAGCTGCTTGTAGTGAGGATTTTGTATGATTTTACCCCACCCGAGGCTAAATCCAAGGAAACAATTGATATTTTATGTGATGTCCCTTTCCGCTTAATGTTTCTAACAGGATGACTTAGTAGCCTATTTAAGTCCCATAGGCCATAGTCAGTAAAGCAGGGAATCATTTTGATGCCACTTAGCTTAGAAAAGATGTTTTATTTCTAAAAAGTGGCTAGATGGTTTTGGGTGTTCCATGGTATTGCCCATGGTCTGGAGCTTCAAAGGAAGATTAAAAAAAGGGGCAACACCTCACATGAGGATTATTATGATTAAGATATTGATTTGATCTCTTGTGGTATGTCTAGTGAACCAGAGTTTTCGTTGGGGTTTGGCAAAAGCCTTCTATCCTTATTTGGTTTTGGTGGTGCAAGATCCACCCTAGCTAAACCATAGGAAATTCACCCACGGTTTCCATTTAGCTTATTTGGCGACTTATCATCAATTTGTGGCTTGGTTATTGGTTTTGGTTGATCTTCATTGCTTGGGCCGAATTCTTCATTGTTGAGATCAAATTCCTCATTGGGTTGATTTCTCTATTTTCCGTGGGTGATTTGCAGCTAGTGGAGTTACATGAGGGTTTCCCCTCACACTGTTGCGAGCTAGGGAGAGATCAAATTCTTGTGGAGGTCGAAATCATCTCGTAAGGCCGATTTCTTGTGAGCCGAAATAACTTGCAATGGGACGTCATCACTGTAGAATTTTCTTAAGTTTTCAGCCACCAGTTTCAAAGTAAAATGCAACTCTGTTTATGACATTCTCAGAAAATACAAGTGCTGGAAATAAACATGAAATTTTCAGACTTTAAAACACTGCTGAAAACAACTTTTCACTGACAGAAAATAAATATCAGCACGCCATTCAAACACACAGTACTCAGAATTTTCAGCCAATCGCCCTGGAAAAACCCACAAGGGGAAAACCAGTCAGAGAAAGAGAGTTTATTATTTCTTCAGGATAAAAATCAGACTTTAATTTTACAGTCAAAAGTCCAACTTATCTCAACCCAAAAATTTGACCAGCAAGCTGCCTCGATTTCTGTGCAAGTGCTGTCTCGTTTTCCGTGCAAATCTTCCTCAAAAAACGTGCCTGAAAAACCCAGCAGGTATGTCCTCGATTTCTGTGCCAAACAGCATTAAATGCTGCCCTCGATTTCTGTGCAAACTGTCACATAAATTCATACTATACGGACTGCAATAAATGCAATTGTACGGCCTCGAAATTCATGCCACAAAAATTACAGTGCTTCCTCGGGAACTGTGTTGAACTGTCCCTCGAAATTCGTGCCTGAATATTACCTTGAAATTCGTGCAGAAGGTGCAGTCCGTACAGACTGTATGAACCTCGTTTTTTGTGCTGTATGGCCTCAAAATCTGTGCAAAGTACACACAGCAATAAATGATGTTCTCCTCGATAAATGTGCCCTGCAAATTTCTCGATATTCGTTCCCACAAGCCGAACTGTACGGCTGCCTCGATTTGTGTGCCAAATCTGTACCCTTCCTCAATATTCGTTCCCACTGTTTTCTCTAGCAGGTTGCCTCGATATGCGTGCCTACTCTCTTCTCTTCAATCTCCTCAACAAGAATGAATGTGAATGCCTTTTCCTTGCTTTTTGTCCATAACCGTAGGTAGGTGAAGAGATCTCAATCCAATGGCTAGGAATGAATTAGATCAATGGTTGAAATTAATTGCACATTTTATTTCTAAAATATTAATTTCACTCACCCACTTAAATTTATCAAAATTAAATGTCACTTAAGTCATTTAATGCAAGGTTCACTTTATTTCCCTTCACTAAGTGACTAAGGCTAAAGTCACTTAGGGGAACACTTCTCTAGGTACAAAATTAACAATCACTTGAGGGTGATTTGGCTCGAGGAAAGCCAAATTGGATTGTGGGAGGGCCAACTCATTTTCATAGGAGCCAAACCTTCATGTGAAGGCCGAATTGCTTATGGGGGCAAACTCATTTTGCAAGGCCAAATTATTCAGTGGAGGACAGGTTCTCTTGAGAGGTCGAAATCATCTAGAGGGTCGAATTCATCATAGTGGGGACCAATCTTTCTTCCAAAGGCTGAATTCATCTTGTATGGCCCGAATTCATCTTATAGAGCCAAATTGCCAGTGAGGACTGAACTCTTCTTGAGGAAGGCCAAAATTTCTTGGAGAGCCAAATACATCACAGGGAGGCCCACTTCATCAAAGTCTGAAGCCATTTGAAGAAGACGCAGATGCTGCAAACATTGGCATTATTTTTAGGTTCATTGTGTTTGTGTTCTTGGTGTAGTGTAGCTGCTATAGCAGCTGTTAGATACGGTTGTTATTGCCATCCATTTCATATTAAAATGCCAATGTTATCTTTCTCATTTTGTGTATGATCGCAAATTATTTGATGAAATACTTATGAGAATGCAAATTGTTTGAGAAAAAGTTAAAAATCAACTTAATGCAAACTGTTCGTTAAAAACACAATAAACACAAACCAAAAATCTAGCATCCTGAGTTGGGGACATCACATTTTATTGTAAAGTAAGTTTTAACCTCTCCTATAAATAGAAGGCTACTTCCTCATTTCATTTTAATGGTTGGATTTTGAGCTTCCTCTCTTTCGAAGCTTCAACAATATATCTTTCTTTGTGCAATTTGTTGAGGGTTCTTTCTATGTAGTGAAAAGTGTTGTCAATTCTGAAGCTTCTTCTTATTGGTTATGTCATTGTGCTTAAGGGTGAATGTTGGAATATTCAAGTCTTCTACAAACCTCTCATGATTGATCCAAAGAATAGTTAGAAGGAGGGTGTCCTAAGCTATTGGCTTGCACATTCTCCTTTGTTGGTTTGGGTGAATGTTTTAGACCTTGTCTTGATATGTGTTTGAGCTCTTTGGCAAGGGTTTTAAGGTATTTACCTCCTCCATAGTTAATCTTAGTGGCTAGGGACTTTCCCCCGTTAGAGCTCCCTATTGTAGTAAATTTTAAAGTCCATTTATTTACATTCAATTGGGTGATGTGACTTGTGTCCCAACCCCTAACCTTTGAAGAAAATAGACCAATTCTTGAAGGACCACTCTTCTTGGCTTCACTTGACATTTGATTCACCTTCACTCCATTGCTCTAGTTGGATATTAACACTAATCTTGGGTCCCTGCATCACTTATTCAAAAAACTCTAAAAATACTACAACCCTATTTGCTAAGGCTATCTCTTCCAAATCACCTTGTGCTTTCATTACCATAGCCTAGCAATCCTATCTAGGGATGCCCCCCCAAGTTGGAGAAGAGACAACCGGAAGTGTATAGAGGTAGTTATCGTGATGACAATGGGTAGCACTTGTCAAGTTACCAGGGCTAGCAGCGATATTTGGGGCTTTAACTACAACCTGCTAGTTTGCGCAGTAACATATTTTGGCATCATTGCCAGAGAGAAAGCCCTTTTCTCCGAAATTTGAAGATTAAAGCTTCATGACAATTTGTGGGAGATTGCTATTGCAGATTTTTCTTTTCACATGACGACTTCATGAAGGGACGAAGCCCTTGTCCTTACAAAATTAAAGATTTGTTGTTTGTACAATGAAACAAGCAACCTTTCAAGGCAATTTAGGTTCACCTAGTGACTCCACCACTTTGATATCAGTTTGAGGTATGATTTCATGCATTTTCAAGTTTGAAGATTTGAAGGTGATATGGCGTTTTAAGATGAACCATGGATACAGGATTGGTTTGATCCCTTGGATTTCTCAGGGATCCCAAGATATTTCAATCAACTCCTTGGCTATGATGATAAATGGAAGAAAATCATCCTGAAATTTCGTAGACATATGAATTTGGTTGAGTTACATGTTGTATCATTCATGGGGACTATTTCAAAATTAAGTGTGGTCCATGACGACGTTAGGATGAAGATGTTCATGTTGTCTCTCGATTTCATGAACAGTGATGTATACAAATGGTATAAGGGCTTCCTAAGAAAGGAATTCGCATGCTAAAAGAATTTATCAAGGTTTTTTGTGAAAGATGGTATCCTTCTTTCACAAGGGATAGCCCATTAGCAGAGACAACTTTATCCCACCACTTGAAGATGGATATGTTAAAATTTAACAATAGCAGATATGATTTGATAACAGTAACAGTCATTTTAATTATTAGCAGAATTTAAACATATAATTATGAGACAGTATAACAACAATAAATGAAGAGTTGATAACCAACAGCAAAGAAGAGTCAACCATCCAAAAGAACACAAGATTTTTACCCTCCGAAAAACCTTTCAAGGAATAAAAACCCCAGCAATAAACAATCTTCCTTAATATGAGATGACTAGATTTTTACATGAGCAGATATAAAAATTGAGCAAACTTTTACATCAGAAATGAATTGCCCCCTAGGGCACACATACCAAGAGAAGCAAGCTACCTGTATAGGAAAACCTGAGCAAGATGACCATTATCATCAAACCCTAACCACTGCCATCTCTGATCTGCAATACCTGTTAACCAAAAGAGAGAATTCTAAGGCTGTTGTTGACTGTATTTGACTTTTCTAAGGATGTATTCGACTACAACGAGGTCGTCATTGACTGTATTGGCCTATTCAGGCTGGTCGCAGCCCTATTTCAGCCCTTTAGGGCCTGTCTAGATTGGCTACAACCCTCTCTCTGTTGATGTATTTGTAACTTCGGAATGTATTCACTTGTATATTTTATAATGTATTTCATTGTACCCCGACAAAGATGTTTGTTCCTCCGATCAAGAGAGTCATTAATATAATAAAGTCAAGTAAAATCATTGAGGTTAACCCTCCGTTGTAAGTCAGGGCAATAGTCCCCATAGTTGAGGGGTATTAGGGTTATTAGACTCTCCTAGTGAGGTCGGCCCTGTAAGAGTAAAAGTCAAGTGGAAAACAAGTATAAATAGAGAGAGAGACTTTCTATTTGTCACACACACTCACTCAACTGTAGCGCATGAGTGAGAGAAGAGGAGCTCGCACAAGTGAGAGAGAGAACAGCTGTCGGAGATCATCTTTGTGTTTTTGGGTTTTACAGTTTACTTTTGCTATTGGTGCTCATTCTATCTCTGAGGAAGTTGCGTGGTGTTCTCCTTTATGGTTTCCCCGAGGAAAACTCTTTGTGTCTCTTGTCTCTTGTGATTATTGTTGTGCATGTTATTCTCTCAAATAACATTCTAGATCATATTGATTAAATGATAAAAATCTAACTCTCTCAGCTGGAGATGCCCTAACAAGATGCTATTAGGGTTCGGATGACAGTAGTGTTGAATTTTAGCATTTGCACATATTCTTTAATTTTGTAGATTGTAAGATAGATAACAATAAGACAAGTGCAGTAGATAAACAAAACATCAACTCACATGAGCACCAAATGTTCTCACGGGGAAACCTTTAAAGGACAAAAACCCCAAAAGCATTGGTAATTCATCCCTTAAATGAGATGATCGAGTTTGTAGCAGCAAGAATAGAAATCTCGGAATTCTGAGATGAATGTTCTTCAGAAATTGTCAAACCCTAGCAGGCTTGAACTATTTCAAACCCTAGCACAATTTGACCAAAAATTGTTACAAGGACAAATTCCACAAAAATTGCAGATTAGGGCTTCTGCCCAAACCTTTAACCCTGCTGCCTGAGCTACCCAGGCTGCTTGAAATTCTTCTACTACTGCCTGAGCTACCCAGGCTACCTGAAATTCTTCAGTTGCTGCCCGAGCTAAGTTTTAGGGCTGCCCGGATTTCTGTGGAGCAGCCCAAAATCTGCCCGGATTATTTCTGTGCCTGCCGAAGTGGAAAGGACCTACCCAAAGTCTGCCCAAACCTGCAGTTGTTGCCCGAGGGTCTATTCTGGCTCTCTGTGGAGTTTACATGCTGCCCGAGAATGGAGCAGACTGCTCGAGCCCTGTCTAAAGGTTCTGTGCATGTCCGGACAAAGGAGCAGCAAGTCTGAGGTCTTCCCGTGAAGAATAGTAGGCTGCCCGAGATGCTGACAAGTAACCCCACGAAATTGTCTTTCAGATCAGAGAGTGTTGTTGTTCAAATGAGAGTGCTTCTCTATTTATAATCCATCATTGAGTGAGATAAATCCATAAGTTAAGGAAACCACTCTTACGGTCGTTTGACCTCTTGTGGCCTTTTGACCTCTTGTGGTCTTCTAATCTTTAGTGGTCTTATGACCTCTTGTGGTCTTTTAATCTTTTGTGGTCTTTTGACATTTTGTGGTCTTCTAATCGTTTGTGGTCTTTTGACCTTTTTACTTGGGCTTATAACCCATTCACTTCATGCAAGTCATCTCATAGGAAAATCGTGACGCCTTCTCTTGGTTCCCATGATCCACACGTGCCAACTCAAGTACATCATCATATATAAGGAAGATTATTCGTTGGGTGTCTTGTTCTCCCCACTAACACCAAGATCCCAAGCTAGTTGTTCCAACAAGGGGTGGCCAGTCCCTTGAGAATGTCCCATAGCCCCAATGATCAAGGAGAGGAGTACACTACACATCACTTTCCTAGACCCAATCTAGGGCTTATAGTGATGACCTGGTAACTGCCCAGGTGCCTCTATTCTCCTAGAGAATGGCTCTCAACCCCAAGCTGAGCTTCAGTCCAAGACTAGAATCAAATTCCTGGTAACTAACAAGGTGCCTCCATTCTCCCAGAGAATGACCCTCAACCCCAGGCTGAGCTTCAGTCCAAGGCTGGAATCAAATTCCTGGTAACTGGCCAGGTGCCTCCATTCTCCCAGAGAATAGCTCTCGATGCTACTCAAAAATCAACAAGAGATAGTGACGAAGATCAAGCCCTAGAAAGCTCTCATGAAGAAGCCATTGTTGAAGAACATTTGGATGAAAATTTTGTCAAAGTCCATGAAAATGAAGAAGCTCTTGTTGAAGGGGCATTGCCACTTGAAGAAAATGGCATGCATGATGAGAATCAAGCCCTAGAAGGCTTGCTTGAAGAAAAAGATCAAGAAGACATTGAAGAGGATATTGAATAAATGGTTGATGATGGTATGGTTGATGCTTCTCCTGGTCCTCCACATGGTGATAAAGTTTTGGTAAACCCTCCCTCTCTCTTTTTCTCTTGAAGACAAATTTCATGGAACCTTTTGCACAAGACAACCCTTTGAGCTAAATCCTTTAGCCTTCAAATAAAGTAACTAATTAAATACTATGCTACACTTGCAGGTGAATTGTGTATTGCTATGAACATTCTTCACCAAGTCTTGGGTGATGTTTATGTCATAGTTGATGGATAACTATTTTCTAATCTCATCTCAATTCATCTTATTTTATCGCAGTTAAATTGAGTGATGAAGGAAAGAAGGAATTATATGTATGTCCACAAATAACCAAAATAGGTCAATGGGATTCGAAAGTACAACCAACGGTCAACCATAGTAGCAATGTAGAGATTCCAAAGCAATCTCCTAGATGCAAAATATAGAGTAATAATAAGAAGTAGAGCATCTTTTGTTGCAATTAAATACTTTAGTCAACTCCACGTTGCTTCACTTTTCTACTGCTTTGTTGTTTAATAACTATAGTTCACCTAGACATATTTTTGTCAGGAGATGGATTAAGCATTCCCTTCTTAGATATACCTTACATGCTCAGTTATCTTTTAGAACCATTGACAATTTTTTGGTCACTTCAAGACATTAATACAATTTCAATCTAAGTTTGAATCATCTAAGAATATTGCATCTTCCAACTGCCAAAGAGAGGTGAAATATTCACATACACCAAAAAGGTATTAGGAATAAGTGGCAGCTTAAATGAAAACCTTGAAATAGGAGGGCCTACCATCATCTTGTTAAAACACAATCTGCCTCTAGGGAGACTGTATGGGTCAGAGGAAAGACTGCTAAAGATTGGTTCATAGTCTTGCTAAGAAGAATGTGGACATAAAATGGCTAATTCTGCATCAAAATCTGGTCTAAAAAGCATCCCAAAAGCCTCTTTTTTTTTAAGGATTCCGTTGTTGATCTAAAGTTTAATTTAACAACCTACACTCCCACTGGATAGGTTATTACATCTACTGGTACCAAGAAAAGGGAGCTTTCTCGCGGAGATCTCACAAAACAGTTCAGAAATAAGAAATATTACAACAGATAGGGTGAATTTGTTTGGTCCACTGAGAGCCCAATCAGAGGGTAATATCAGCAGAAGAATGATGTTTCTCCTAAGGTTATATGACAGCAACAGGAGTAAGACTATCATTTCGTCCTTTGACTTTTATCATCATGCAAGCAAACCTGCTAGAACGAAAGATGCAGAAAAGTTATAATCTCAATTGATTATGCAAAGTATAAGATTCCATTAAATATTACATTTGAATGCAAATTGGATAACATGAAAAGGGGGGATTCATCAAAGATCTCCTTCAAGTTGACAAAGCTTAGAGAGGATAGTTTCAGTCATACAAAAATGAATTCCTCAACAACTTCTCAATAAATCTGGGGATGAGTTGAATATTTTTTGAGAGGATATTATAGGAAGATTTAGTGGGTTCGAGAGATTTTGCAGGACAAGCTGATTGTAATTATGTTGAGGCATCACGGAAACAGAGCTGATTTGACTTTTGAAAGTCCATAACAGAAATTCAGAATAAGAGCAATACAAGGTACCAGCAGATTTGATGAAGTAATGAAAGAGATTGCTGGTCTATGTTCAGAAGAAGGCCTCAAATGTTCTGATGGACAAGAGCTGCTATTGCCTTACGAAAAACAAGAGAGCAGTGCTCAGGAATCAGGGAAATCTCACAAAATAGAGAAATCAGATTTTGAAATCTGACATTATAGAGCAGCAGTGATAATGTGGCCCCTTGACATTTGTCAAATTCACACACTTTTACTGATGTTTGGCTTCAGGATGGGCTCTAAACCAGCACCTCAAATGAAGACTACTGTGTAAGCACCGAGACAGTTTGAGGTCCAGGATCAGCATGTGTACCTAAATCCAAAATTTTGGGGATAGTAAAATCAGAACACTTATCTTCGTCTCGGCCCTTGCTGAGTCACAAGTTTCTGGTATATCTGGCTTGCGGGCTGTTGGGTATACCTGGGGTTTATAGTGGCAGCCGGCGGCTTATCCCGACGAGTTACCGATTTCCCTAACCTAAAAAATAAAATAAAAAATCAGAACACTTATCTTCACAAGTCATGATGTGCAAGCAAGGCAGGTTTTCTCTAGATCATTTTCTGCTGTGTATAGACACTTTCTTGAGCCCATTTTCTACATTTTTTGAAGCAGATCTCAAGCCAAAGCCTTGCAGATTTATGAGGTGGGCTATTAATGGAAGGTTTTGGAAAACGCCCTACCTTAAAGCCTCTTGTTCAAAGCATAAAATGCCAAAAGGGGGAGCACCCAGCTTTATAAATTAGACAGATGGCATGAAGCATCATCAAATGGGCTGGCATGAAGCGTCATCAGATGGGCTCGTTTGAATGTTCTACAAAGTAAAGAGTAGAAACACCAATCACCTCAAAGGGCTAAATAAAGATATCAACTAATATTTATGTCATATGGTAGTTGTTGAACTAGGGTAAAAATGCTATTCAAGGAAGATAGACTGCATTCCAAGTAATCAGCAAGAAGTGAGCTCAGGAAATGCCCAAGGTCAACCGGTTTAGAAATGAGGAAAAAACAAAGTAAAAGGGGCATGCATAACAGATTGAAAAAGGAAACTCCAGTTCTGAACTGATCTTGCATGCATGTATATAGCTGGCTATTTACATGACAGCAGTTAGCTAGTGATCAAGATTAAAAGATATTTTTAGCGAAGTTCAGACTTATGGATGTACTAAGATGAACAACAGTACAATTCAGTTCTGATTGAGTTAGGCTTCTATTTTGAAACAAAGCAAGGTCAGCTACTCCATGCAAACATGCAGTGCACAGTCAGTTGAAATGACACCTCGGTTACAGTTTACATGCATCATTGTTCAAGGATTGAAGGTTAGTGTACACCTTGGTCTATCTTTGGACTCATATATGCAACAGCAGTTAGGGGTCGACTTTGCATGAATTCAACCACCAGCAGGGTTTCGGTCTGGTTTTCTTGAGTTCAAACAGCATACTCAGATGCATGCTACTTTTAAACAGGGCGCAGCCTTTGAAGATGACAATGAACCTCAGCCAGTCGACGGGGAAGTGGCCTGGCAGATTTAGCAATGACAAGAGAGGGTGCATGCCTTCTTAGGTCTAGGGTGCACTTGCCTAGGTCAATGGAGGCCTATATAAACAATAGATTTGATTGCAACTGGGGGTTGGATCCTAGAGATTTGCCATTGTAATTCCAGATTGACGGTTGAATAATGCTAGACCACTGATTCACATGTTGTGTTCCTGTTTTCCATATGCTCAATACTTGAATAGTGTATTCTTGACACCATTTTTGTTCAAATTGTTAAGACTAATTTGCAGATTTTGAAGGTCCTTACCTCTGATCTGCATAAAAACTATTGAAGGCTTCAAAAGTTCAACACGCCCTCCAAGCCCCTGTTGACCTGTAGGATGGGAAATCCACCCCTTAGCTTCCACATAGCAGCCAGGACAAGGTTGTCATCAGCACCAAACTCAAATATTCGAGTATACTTTGTTTTGTGTTGAGATTCTCCCATTTCACATGCCTTTCCACTATTCTCCATCTTCATTCAAATGCATGTTCTAGCTTGACTTTGACCCCATCATCCCTTGGTAGGCATTGGTCATCTCTGATTCCTCCCACCTAGTTCTAAGTTCGACATAGTAGTTCAAATACCTGTAACCTAATCCTATTGCTCTTTACCAACAAGTTGCAGTTACAGTTAGGGATACCCCTCGGTGTTGGCAAGAACCAACCCTAAGCGATAGGAATATATATTGAGGTGACAGTGGGCATAGTTTTTACAATTGCACCTAGTCTACATTGGCATCAACAGTGCAGGATCAAGTGTAAACACATCCATAGTCTAAAGAAGTTGTTGGGTTTTCTCCAACATCAAAGGTTCTGGGTCGACCTCCCTGCTCACTCGCGACCTCCCTGCCTGCTCGTGCGACCTCCCTGCATGCTCGCGCGACCCCTTCCCTTGCATGCGCGGCCCCTTCTGCCTATGCGCGCGGCTCCTTCTGCCTGCATGCGACGACTGCGTGAGCGGCTCCCCGCATGCGGCTTCCTGCCCACCTCACACCCGCACTCTTCTGCGGCTCCTCTGCTCCTCACCCACACCCTTCCGCGGCTCCTCCACTCCTCCCCCGCCCGCACGCGGCTGCAGCTCCTCCCCCTGCTTCCTTCTGCTCCACAGCTCTCCCACGGCTCCCTGCCCTCCTCCACGCAGTTCTCCCAGCTCGTGTGGCTCTCCCCTTCGCGCACCTCCTCCCGCCAACTCCACCCGCAAACTCCACTCTCCCCTTTCCCGCAGCTCCCTCCTGCTCGCGCACAGTCCTGCCCGCGGGCCCTGTTCTACCCCATCTCGCAACCCTTTCACATCTCCCTTTCTGCTCACAGCCCTAGGCCCCCCATCCCCCCAGCCGCAACCCTGCTCACCTGCCCCACCGCATCCCTTCAACATCCCATGGAGGACCCGAAAGAAGACAAAGAGTCAGAGGGAATTTCCAAAACGCCCACTTGGGACTACAATGACAGAGGCCAATTTCGATACCTCAAGCAATGTCAAGGTAACCAAGAATTCTACAGCCCCATGGACATTGCATTGGAATCAAATTTCACGTTTTGGACATCTCAAATTAAACAAAAGCTCATGAAACTGGAATCTCTCGAAGCTGAAAATGGTAGACTCCGTTCAAAGGTGGACTCTCTCGATGCTCGAGTCTCAGAAGTTGAAGGGGACAACCTATCCCTCAAGAAAATGATACAAGAAAGCAAAGAACATGATTCTTCCCATCCCCAGAACGAAGCACTTCACGCAGAAATCCACGACCTCAGGACCAAGCAAGAGGAAATCAAATTCCAACAGGCCTCATTTAAACAGGAAACCGAGTCGCACATTAACTCATGGGCACAAGTAGTTCGAGGGAAAGACAAAAACACTCCCCCTTTCACAGCAGTCGAGGAGGTCGTATAAGCCAAACTTGTCGAAGAACGGACCAGACAAGCAAGGGAATTGAACCCAAAAGTACGAGGTCTCCCTCAACCTCTTCCTTCCTCAAACCCTATGGAGGTAGGAGTCAGTTTCCTGCGAGATACCCTCGGCCTATCAGATATAACACTGGACAGAGCTTGGGTGGGCCACGACTCCACCCTCTTTATTAGATTATGTAATGCAACAGATAGGCTCTGTGCCGTTAGAGCTAAACGTAAACTGTTCTCACTCCCAGACAGGATATTCCTTGATGAGGACCTTACCAGAGCGCAGGTTGTGTTGCCGCCTTTCACACACTTGGGTCACGTGTTAGAAATCTTCAAGCCACTCGGTGTGTCCTTGGGGGCAAGTCTCAAATCAAGGCTGTCACCTTGTTCTTGACTCCTCCGTTTAGGCTCAACTCCTAACGAAGCCAAGGGGGGTAGACCCTATTAAGTTACTAAGGAAAAATTATTTAGTATGGTGATGTTAAATTGAATGAGTTACTTAGGAGTTTGAAATTTAACCATAAACAACCATAGATGACAAGATACAAAATGAGCGCACGAAAGCATAATGCTGAGACAATATATATATATATAGCAAGAAAATAGCCAGTGCCTTAAAATGGAGTCAATAGATAATCAATGTACTTGCATGTGCTTGGAGTGAATGTTTTGCAATTGCCTCTTGGTACGTTTTAAATTAATGTGAAATATGAGTTGATTAAAATTAGGCGAAGGGGTGGACTCCAGATATACCCGAGAGTACTTAGAGTATGTCCAAAACTAAACCTTCACGGATACCCACAAGGAATATGGGCTGAATGGAGTCTGTGGGGCTATTGTTCATAACGCACCCGTTAGGGTGTGACAGAGATCGACAACTCGAAGTCACTTTTCAGGAGTTCCCGCTTCCTTTGGGTATTTTGCCACCGTAATGGTTTGATCTAGGTGTTGGATTTTCACCTGATGATTTGTCAATTTCGGAGAGTGAATCCTAATTATTCTAGTCACTCAAGTGCTTTTGATACAGCTTGACTGATCGGACGAACCGCAGCCAAGTGCAGAGCATACACATTGGAGTCTTGTCAATTTTAGTAAATTTTGAGATAGGTGTTCTTGTTAAAAAGAAAACCCTCTAAGAACCTCTTTCGATCTAAGTGGATCTCAATTGGGAAATCAAGGAGGGGTTAATTTTATAATAGCTGATGAAACAATTGATGAAAAGGAAAACACAGATACACAATTCCGGTTTTCCAATTAGTCCTACCACGCATCTCTTTCCCCTTTCGGGTCAATCGGGAAGTCGTGGGGTAAGTATTAAGATTACTTTGAAATCTCAAATATGGAATATGGAAATGATAATAAATCAAAGTATACTACCCTGCAGATTAGAACTACGCTAGATTGAAAAGAGATGAACAAAAAGTAAAAAATTGACACTGACGCAAATCCCCGCAGGGGGGATGGTGAATAGGCTCGAAAGAGCCTATTCGAAAGGACCTCCTCTTTTTATTAGCAGCGATTTACAATATCACCAAATTGAAATTGATGCACTTTGGTCCTTGTTATCTGAGATCCAAAGGCTTACAACAAGCTTGTAACAAGCTTGAATTAAAACACAGCGGTGGGGGAAGCTTCCGGGAAGCTCTAATTGGTCCAAGAGTCAAAAATTTGGCAGAGTCTCCTCTTTTATGTTAGACCTGCTAAAAAACAGCGAGCAATTAAAATCAAATGTGCCCAAACACACTTTAAAAGTGTTTTGGATCACCACACTAATTACCAAAAAAAAACTAAGTAGAAATTGTTAAACAGGGGTAATCTAATTTCTGCAAAAAGGAACCAAGGAAAGCAAGCTTTCCATGGGATCTTGGCTTGCTATTTGGGCAGCCAATGAGATGTTCACTTTTATTGCAGAATTTAAATCTTTGAAGAACAAAAAAGAAAGCTACCTTATGAGCAAGCTTTAGATCTATGCTTTAGCTACTTGCAAAAAGGGAATTTCCTACACCTAGATCTATCTTTATGAACTGATATTCTTTATGAAATTATAGATCTAAGCAGCAAAACTCTTATAAAATAGATCTAACAATATATATCCAATTTTTAGAACTAGATCTGATCATAAGAGGAAGAGACAGGTAACTGGAAGATTGATTTTAATAGAAAGGAGGAAGAGAAGGGGAAAGGCCCGTTGTTGGATGGATCTGCAATGGAAACTTGTTAGTGGAATACAAAGGGGCAATGCCTTCACAAAGCTTTTGGATGTACAGTGGAGTCAAACTAGATCCACAACTCGTCCAATCCTTGCTACCTGAAAGCTAAACACACAATCCTGCACAAAACCTCATGAGATCTGGATATATATATGAAAAAGAGACAAAAATTACATGCAAATAAACTTATTAAACATGTATAATCTAGATCCTCAAACATATATGCTATGAGATATAGAAAAAACAAGTAACCTTACTTGCCCAACTATACTCCTATTGATTCAGCTGAATCGTTCAAGACAGACAGGGTTCAAATGCAGAAATTGAGAGAAAAGCCAGCAACATCAATACCCGTAAGACAATGCTTAATCCACACACATGAGAGCATTACACCATTTGGCCTCCAAAGCTTCTTTATTCCAACAATCAAAAGATTACAACAGTATTACAATAGCAAGCCCTTCAATCCAACTCTAATTAGCTTGGAAGAGGCAACCTAAGCTTTATTTATACAAAAAATAGGAGATCCAGCCCAGGGGGGCACAAATCCCAAGGAGATAGACCACTGTAGCTGAAGGAGAGTCCATCAATGCATGATCTGTGTCTAACTAAGCTAGATCTGAGTCTCACTAAGTGCAATTGTCAATCGGAGAACTGATCTAACTGACACCTCAACCTGTTGACTGAAGCATCCACCAAAACTCATCCTGATGAGCCAAAACGTGTGGAGGAGAGAGGGAGGGCGAAATTCCCCATAAAGGATGTTGAAGATCAACTCTGGATCTGATTTGATATCCTCCTTCAGTCAAGGATTTGTCAGATCCAGTCAATCTGGTTCAGATCTGACTGATTTCAATCAAATCGGCTGAGAATTCACTGATCTATGGTTTTGGATTTGCTCCATTATTCATCAATTTATTAATTAAAATAATCAATAAATGATTTTTTGGGGCTTTCTGACCTAAGTGATGGAAAATCACTCAAAACTAGGAAAAAGTGGGTCCATGGGTTTACATGGTGCTCTTAGCTTAAAAATGAGCACCTACATGACTGAAACTGATTATTTGGCCCACTTTTATTACAAAATGAATTTTTCCAATTAAACTATTAAAAAATAGCCTAAGTTTTGGAAAAATTAAATTTTCATAAAAAACACTGAAAAAACTAAAAATTTGAAAAATTGAAAAAACCTAAAGGGACTCAGACATGTTCATATGACTCGACCATGATGTCTAGCATGTTTATACATTGACACATAGACTCTAATAACCTCAATAGGCCTAAATGCCAAGCCGACCACTCCAACTTTGGAGGTATAGAGTGAAAAACTCAGAAATTATCAGTCATTTAGTCAACAACCAATAATAACCAAGGGAAAAAACACCCTGGGCTGATCAAATTGACAAATAAAGTCTAAGAGACCGAGTCTTTTACAGACACTATCATGCCAGAACATTTATTACAATTCCCCCATGGGGTATGAACATGTGATATAATACAAAGCACTTCCCAGAAGTACTTCCAAAGGTCTTTTGAAGTCCGAACAAGTTATCCTTGTCCGGTTCACCAGGCTCACTTGATAAAAAACCACTAAGTACAACTTAGGTGGTAACAGGTTGCAGAGCTCAAACAGTCCAGGGAACAGGTTGCAGCAGCAAGGAAAGCAGGAAAGTGGGTGGTTATACGAAATCTTCAGGAGGTTATTCGGGACTCCTTCCCCCCTAGATGGACGCCTCGAACAAGAAGCTCTAAATGACGGGATCAATTGGAGAGACAGCAGGGCACAAGCATCAATGTCCGCTGCTGGAATGGAAATGGTTCTTTCTGGTCATCGCTAGGTCTTCAGTATGACGCACTTGCATCGGTCAATATCCTCCTCGTGACCGAGACTCATGCAAGCCCTGTACAACCTCTCCCGAATATCACAGGTTACCACTGGTTCTCAGTCTGCAGGAAGGAAACAAGGAGCTCTGGTGGAGTCAAGGGATTTAGAGGAGTTGCTTGCCTGGATAGGGACTCTCTCCGGAAGAGGGTCTCCTTGATGGCCTCTGATGAGTATGCCAAATTCATGTGGATCCGGGTCAGAACCAAGATCTCCCCCCTAAGACATGTCTACTTCGCAGTTTTCTACTTTCCGCCCGCATCCTCATCATTTGCCATCCACAACGGAGCGGACGGGGACACTTTTATGGATCTGTATATTGGCATCACTCAGTACTCTGTTGATGGGGAGGTCATACTTATGGGGGACTTTAATGCTCATACTAGATACCTCCAGGATCCTCTCCATGACTGATGCAAAGATGTGTTCTGTACTGAAGGACTCGACCGTGCCACAGTAGGGCTCCACCGGACTTCAGAAGATGCCCTAGGGCCCGCTACAGCATACGACAAGCATCTCCTGCAATTAGGGGAATCCCATGAGTTGCTTATTCTAAACAGCCTCCCTTGCTTCCCAAACTCTCACTTCTTCACGTGTCAGCCACACGAAGGGGGGGCTAGTGTGGTAGACTACGCCCTAGCCAGCCATAACTTACTCCCTTTCATTCGAGACCTCTCTATCTCCCCCATCCCCTTAGCTAACCACACACTTCTTTCTCTCTCCCTCCAAGTCGACCCCCCCTTCCAACCCCGCTATCCCTAAACAGCCACCCCTCCCCACCTCAGACCACCTTTCGTTTCGAGGAAGGTGACCCCGACACCTTCCTATCAAATCTCCACCAGATTCTTCCTCCTGAAGGCCATTTCTCCTCACTCAACTCGGCCTCTGCCAAGTACCAATGCCTCTCATCTGCAATCTGGAAAGCAACACTTAACTCCTTCCCCCACTCCATTCGTACATCCTCTACCACTCCTAAACCTGGCTCCTGCCCCATGAACAAGTGGTACGATGAGGATTGCAAATCACTTCACCGAGAACTCCACCATGCCTTCCTCCACTCCCGCCCTGCTTACCCCAACATCCAAAGATCTTACCGTCATCTCCTTCGTCGCAAAAAAATGACATTTTGTCTCTCAAAGAAGACGGGAACTCCCAGCCGTCCTTGCCCATTCCCCAAAACAGTTTTGGCGTACCATCCTCTCCCAACGCTCCCCTCTGTCACCTGACCTTGACCCTGCTTCCATGTTATCCCAAACCTCCAAGCTCTATGACATTCTCGGTCGGGCCTACATTCATGTTGCTTCCCCTCCTTCCTCCTGCCACCTCTTCACTAACAACGATGTCACAGAAGCCATCCAGGCGATGAGCAACAGCAAATCAGCAACATGAGGAAGGCTACTAAGCAGAGTTCTTCAAGCATGGTCTCCGGGTTCTGGTTAGCTACTTGGTTGATCTCTTTAACCACGTGGTGCGTGAAGGATTTCCACCGGTCTGGTCTCATCATATCCATCCGATCCACAAGTCAGGAGCCACTTTTGACCTTAACAACTACAGAACGATCATGGTAGCTACAGAACGATCATGGTAGGCCACACGTTCTCAAAACTCTATGCCACCGTTCTCCATATGAAGCTTTCCAGCGATTTTGGACAGAGAAATCTTAGAGCTCGAGGTCAAGCAAGGTTCAGACCAACACATCAGACTATCGACCACATTTTTACTCTCCGAGCCATGATTGAGGAAGCACGTCATTGTTCCTCGAAAGTTTATTGCTGCTTTGTAGACTTTCGGAAAACATTCGACTCAATTCCGAGAGAGGATTTACTGTAGCAACTCAAAGACATCGACATTTCGACGATCCTATTGACAGCTATGATGCGCCTATACAAGTCTGTTCGATGTCGCCTTCGCACAGCTCGAGGGTTATCCAAATTCATCAGTAGCACCATTGGGGTTAAACAAGGTTGCCCGCTTTCCCCACCTTGTTTGGAATCTACATTAATGAGTTGGAGAACTTCCTCCATGAGCACACCCAGGAAACAGATGGGTGCCTCCTCCACCGGGTCCTGATCTCTATCCTCCTTTTCGTTGATGACATTGTACTCCTATCTTCCCCCCCGAAAGGTCTGCAGAGCCAGCCTGATGCCCTAGCCCTGTTCTGTGAACTCTAGAAGTTGACTATGAATCTGAGCAAAACAAAGGTTATGATCTTCAACGAGGTAAAGAAAACCTCAGACTTCCGTTTCTTATTCAAAGGGGAGGAAGTTGAGATCACCAGTACTTATACTTATTTAGGAGTACAGTTTTCTAGTCCCCGCTTCAGTCTACGATCAGCCCTCCAGCCTCGAATCAACGTACTTTGAGAGATAGTGTTTTTGTCATCATTCCAAGATATCTCATCCAAGATGGACCTGCTAAATACCTTGATCCGTCCCACTGTTTTATATGGATCAAAAATCTAGGGCCCCTCCCTACTCGAGTCAGATTGGGCATCGACTGAAAGAGTCCAGATCGTTCTTCTTCGGTGTATCATCAGATGTAAGCAGACAGTGCCGCAGCACATCATCCTCGCTGAGTTTGGTGCCCAGCCCTTCCGCCTCGTGACAGTTTTTTGATTGGTTTCATTCCTGCATCTGATCCGAGGGTTAGCCGACTCATCAAAAGGTCGAGACAAGTACCCTTATCTAGCTTATTGCTCTACTCAAACTATCGCTCGTGCTACCCACCTAGGCAGGGCAAAATGTTGGCTCACAGGGGTCTCAAGCCTTCTTGCTTCAGTGGGGATCCAGGTAGATCGCCTTTCCCCATTCCAATACCCTCTAGATGCCCCTGGTCACCTTCTGCCTACCCGACAAGAGTTAAATAAGATCATCAGAGAGGATATTTCCAAGCAGCTCATCCAGGTTACTTGGATTAATCCTCCAGGAGGATTGCGCCTAAAGATGGCCTTTTATGCTGAACATTTCTTGGAGATCAGAGACGGGCTCATTGTCCGTCCCCAGTATACGTTTTGCCATTGGATGCACACTCTTCAGATCCCTCTCGGACAACTCAGAGTAGGATCACATAGACTCCGGGTACGTAATGTTTAGTTTTTATAAAAAGGGAATAACTGAGGACTAATAGCACTAGGAGCAGAAAGGTACATCAATTCAGTATTATTAAGGCATTAGTGCAGTAAGAAAGCCATAAGAGTTCATATCATAAAGCATGCAGAGCATGCATGCCTTATTTTAGTGTTAAAGTCAACATGAAATTAGAATTGCATGCATGCAAAAGTGAAGCGTAAACCCTAAAAATGACATGCAAACCCTAAAAGTACATGCTATTCTATTTAAGAAGGGTTATTGGACCAAAGAGAATATCGATTGTTATTGTTGATTGATTTTGGAGTTTCGAGCAGCAGCATAGCGTGCAGCCACAGCAGTTGGGGTTGGAGACGGTGTCTTCAGCTAGCGAGGGTTCGGCAGTAAGATATCTGCCCTAGTCTCTTATTAGGAGAGATCATCCAGGTTTATCCATTGCATCCATCATATACTACAGTATTCGAAGATCCAGCACATTCTGAAGGGTTATTAGCAGATCCGTGTTCGCAGCCGGAAGTAGCAGGGAAAACACAGAAGGATTTGCTGGGACCACAAAACCCAGTCTTTCCTCCGCATGTTAGCTTCCTCTTTCTCGGCAAGCCTATCCTACGGTATGCAGTGATTATCAACCATCAATTTGCTCACCTGGAGCAGCTATCAGCCAAACAGATCAGCTGGGGGCGTGAGCAACAGAACTGCTAATCAATTCGCTAGGGCACTTAGAGGCAGCCAAACCTCCGCATGTGCCAAGCCATCTCTCCGGCATCAACAGACGGACAAGCTCAGAAAGTTTGAGCTCGAACGGACCTCTCCTCCTACAACAACGTCACCTTCAGTCTGGAGGGTTTTTACGGTACTGCAGGGCGGTAACACCGGAGGAAAAAAGCATTATTAGACCACCCATCCGGATCCTTATGCATGCAGCTATCTCTGGAGTCATTATCAGCCAGAATATCAATGGTAAGTGTTAATTTCTCTCTGCAAAACCCAAACCCTAATTCATCTATATTTTAGGAAATTTTTGCATGGCAGTTTGCATGCCCAGCTATTTCAGAAACTTTGCATAGAAATAGAAAATATCAGTATTTGGGATATTACAGTGGTATCCGCATGTGCCAGGCCATCTCTCTGGCATCAGCAGACGGAGAAGCTCAGAAAGTTTCAGCTCGAACAGACCTCTTCCCCTACAAAAACCTCACCTTCAGTCTCAAGGGTTTTTATGGTACTGCGGGGCGGTAACACCGGAGGAAAAAAAGCATTAATAGACCACCCATCCGGATCCTTATGCATGCAGCTATCTCTGGAGTCATTATCAGCCAGAATATCAGTGGTAAATGTTAATTTCTCTCTGCAAAACCCTAACCCTAATTCAGCTATATTTTAGGGCATTTTTGCATGGCGAGTTTGCATGCACAGTTATTTTGCAAATTTGTATGAGGTTGAGTGTGCAAGTCAACACTATCATAGAACATTAGAGAATATCAATATTTGGGATATTACAGGGTAGAGTCAAACCACTAGATTGATAGATCAGATAGGATCTGCCAACTGGGTCATCTATAGGAAGTGGAAACCGAGTCACATTTTATCTTCAGATGTCCTGTCTACTATGAGATTAGAAGACGCTTCTATTGCTTGTTCAGGGGGGCCCAAACTCTAGCCGCTTTCTTCAGATATACCGATCAGAGATGTCTAGTGCTTTATATTCAGGAGGCTCTCAGGCTTTGACTGCAGGTCCTCCAGCCCCCCACTAGACCAAACACCACACAGTGGATCACGGCGTTCTTCAGCATGCTACCATCTTCCAAGGGCACCAAGAGATCTACCGACCTCGATATTGACTCAGCTTCCAGATCAGTAAAGGTTGAGGGTTCTCGACCCATGAGATCTCGGCGGCCGCTCCGTACCAGACATCCCTTCAAGAGGTGCTCAAGACCCTCCAAACCTTACCGACATCACTCTAGAGGGCGCCCTGTGCCTACCAGCTCCGACTCGGGGCCGCAGACACTTTTGCAATTCCCTCAGTTTTCCTCATTCAGCCTCGGATGTTAGGAGTACCAGACCTTCTTCCATCATTTCAGCTCCCGAATCTTGTCCACCTGAGCTCCTTCGCCCCTGTGCAGGGCTACATAGTTGGAACTGGAGCAAGAGCTCTCCCATGCTACAGCCTAGCTCGCCTTCTACATCTTTACTTCTTTCTATTTCATTGCTTATATTGTATTTCCTTTAAGGGAGATCATTTGATCCTCCCACATGCATAAAATATCATTGTAACCGACAGTCCCATTGACCTACTTTGTGGTCATTAGTGGACATTAATAAAATTATCTTATCTAAATTATCTTATCTGCCATGCCATAGGTCTTCCATACAGTGTGCCTGCTACATGAGACTGCTCACCGTTGATGGAGGATAAATAAGTCTTTGACCACTTGAACGAAGGAGAAGCAATTTGAAGATGCCAAGAAAATAGCAGACAAGAATATAAGCAAGGAAGAGAGTAATCGTTAAATTACTGCAACGTGAAGTGGTTAACAGTGCATGAGAAAGCATAATGATCAGCAATCATGACAGCAGTATCAAGGTAACAGAACAATGCATACCGGTAGGCAATGAGTAGCACAGAGAAAATGCAACAAAAGTAGTCAATAACAAGGTAAAAGAACAAGTACGGTAGAGAGGAAAATATAAACCATAGAGTTAGATGCTAAGTGAAATATAGTGATGCCCTCCAGATCACACCCACTGGGCAAGGGAACCAAAAGAAATTACATAGCATCACTAGGATTGCTTGTCAGATCCAAAATGAAGTTTTATAATGTAGACGTTTTTTACTCACTGGTATGTCTAATGCAAAACTGATTCCAGTTCCAATATGTGTTTGGTTTTCCTCAATCCAAGAAGATTTTCATCTTTGCCGCTAACTGGCTAAACTTTTTACTTAGGTCATTAATCTAGCATTGCTAGGCACTATAGAAAATGATACTCTTCTATCTATAACTTCTTGCCATTGCCGATGACATTTGGTTTCCCATCCTCTTTCAGCCTAGTTATATGACAAGACCCAACAAAAGTATTTCTAGCAAATTATCAGTAGTTAGATACATTCACCTTATATAGATTCATTGCCAAAGCCCCTCCAGCTTCTTCATGTATTCTTGTAGAGAGATTAATAACATGCAACTGGTAATGACGCTGGAAGCAGATAAACTAATGGGGAATTTGCCGTTCTCTTTCATTCTTTTATGCACTAATTACCATTGCATTGGAACATCCATAGTGGTAGACAGCATATATCGTCTCTTTCTTCTAACTTACTCTGCGGCAGATTGAGCATTCAACCCCTCCTTACTTGGTCGTGGGAGCTGACTGTTCTCTTTGCCTATTTCTGCAGGACTGTTCCGAACTATACTGTTCAGGAATGCCCTCATCGGACTCCCTCTTACGCTATACCTGCTTCATCTGAGCTTCGTTATTTTTAAGGCTACCTTTTTTATTTCCCCTGTCATACACTGTTAGTGTAATATACAGAAATACTTATCTTTATGATAAATAATGATCATTTAGAATCGTGTGCATCAAGATAGTCATGTCTCTCATATGTCATATATGTCACTGCTCTCGATAGCACAGCACACCATATCTTGTATATTTACAATTATTGTTTCTATACCTTTAAATGGCTTTGTGCTTTTACCTGACACGCCACGAAGACTACAAGGGGACTGGCGAGTTGTATCAGAGGAAGTCTCATTCTCGGCATTAAAAGAAAAGAAAAACGTTGAAAAGTAAAAGAGAAAAATACCGCCCCATTAACCTAAGAGTTCTCCGTTACAAACAACACTGCTGCCAGGGTTCATAAGAAAATGTCAAAATATGTTCTGAAGGCATCTTGACTTTTTTCAATATTTTAAAATAAAGTATAATCGCCAACAACAATAGCATACCACCGCTGCTGAGTAGAGACTCCGTCGGTGTTAGAAGCAGAGGCCTGGACAATCATTAATCGTTGTTGTGACCGTGTAACAAGCCCCGCTTTGTAAAAGGGAAAACAACGCTACCTAGAATTATTCGCTGCACAAATCGTGTCAGGGAAATAAACAACTGACGTGAGATATAAACGCTACAACGGCCAAACACGGTGAAATAAGGAAGTTTAAATCTTTATTGAAAAATTAAAAGCTCCCCGTCATATCAAGCCCTAAATATACCTCGGGTGATGGAAATTACAGGGAAATCGCATTAGCGAACACCCTCTTTACTGCAACATTACCGTGCAATAAAAATTTATCATCTAAAACCGCCTCTCAGTGGTCGTTAGCTGATGACATGTGTCCTTGGTTAAAAAGCCACAAGCTCAGGCGGGAGGGGAGGGAAAATTACAAAAGTCCCCGATTATGTCTAAATGCACCAGTTTATTAAACTTATTTTATATTTTTTTGTTATACTATAGAGTCATACTATAATATACATATATAAATTAATTACACATATGGTAACCTTATTCTTTCTACGTGAGCTGGATTGGACATCTAACATCATCGTCGAGAGTACAGTACAAAGTTAAGAGGGCAGCAAACTAATTCCGATAAATGAGAAGGAAACGAAGACGGTGCTGAAGAAACTAAAACGGTTCAAGGAGGACATTCCAAGGCACACGGAAAAGCCTTTCGCTGTACGATTTTATGCTTTGTTTTTTGGAAAGAGAGCCCAACAGAACTAGATTAAAAGCAGCATTGCATAGATTCTGAGCTCTTTACCTATACTCTAATCGGGGCCTGTGGTTAGTAACCCTTGTGTTCAACTCCTCTGAAGATGGGGACCAGATAAGGAATTCAGGGCCTTAGTTTTGGAAAAACGTGGCTCTAACGACGCTTGATGGGTTACATGTTTTAATCCAACCAAAGAAAGAGTTCCACTAATTCCAATATGGGTAAAACTGAGATATCTCCCTTTCGAGTTCTCAATGCCGAGTTCCCGAAGATCATACGCAATAGTTTTGGAAGATTCCTTTGAATATCTTGTGCAAGAATACAGGACGTGAAAGGAGGTCTTCCAGATGACATCCTTTTGGAAATGGAGGACCAAAATTTTGCAGCTTCTAGATTTCAAAAATGTCCAATTCAAATGTGTTGATTTTGCAACACATATGGCCATCTTGAAGATGCTTGTCCAAGAAGGAAGATTTCAATGGTGAAAGGAGGGGCCTCAAGGAAGCCTAAGCCTCGGACCTTGGTAGCAAATCAAAAAATCTGAACCCTCAGGAGAGAGAGGAGTCGTTGGTTAATCGTCTTGATATAAGCCAGAAAACCCAAGAAAATTTTCAGAGACAAAGACGACCCGAAAGACCCTATATCAGAAAGAAATATCAACATATGTCTCCCCAGTAAGGGCTTTCGATAAGATACTGGAACATGGACTCACAAGGATTTTGCAGTCAACACAGAAGATTGGAACGAGCATATATTAGAAGTGCTATGGACATACCACGCCAACGTAAAGAAGATCGCCAAACATATTCCTTTCAATCTGATGGACGGCAAGATTTAAAATCCACTCGCGCAAGTGTAGGATGACAGTGTCCACCTACCGATTTAATGTCCTATGGTTATAAATTTGCATACTATGCACATTTTAATTTTTAACTCATTCTCATTTATATTCAGAAGTTGCAAAGCTCAAGCCCAAAAAATAGTGGAAGTGTCCCCATTTCCCTTTGTCATCCAGGACGAGGACCCACTCAGGATATTTTTACTTGGTCTGGATTGCGAAAACAACATACCCTGATGGATATGCCTTTATGTTCCCTAAGGTGCAAGACAGGCCTAGAGAAATGCAACGAAATGAAGAAAAAGCGGTTCAGGTTGTGCCTCAAAGAAGAGGAACAAAGGCCCAAAGTTCAAAGAAAAGGAAGAAAATGCGAGCAGTTTGGAACCAGAGGAGAGAAATATGGAAGCCGCTCCTTCGATGCATGTACCAAAAGCCATTACCCATCACTCACTGGGAATGGCATGAAGGAAGCTATACACTATATCACTAGCGTGTTCATGAGAACTAGATCTCCAAAGAAGCCAAGGAAGTATTAGCAACTAAGTGTAAAACCACAAGGCATCCCAGAGAGAAGTCCAGATCCAAAATAGAGCCCAATCCTTTAGTGGCATGAGATGTCGTCAGGCATCAAAGACTTACGAATTGCTATTGGAGTCAATGGAGCCCCTACACAATTCAATGACCCGGGATATTAGCAATTGCAAGATATAGGCATCATACAGTTAGCTTCCACTCCTACAAAGGTAAATAATCATTTTTAATGATACTCCATCAAATAGACTAATGATACCAGATGATGAGGAAATGGTCATCAACACAGCTGGCACTCTCATAAAAATGGAAGCACAAAGGACAATAGAGTAGTGCCAAATTGGGCAATCGGATGTTAGAACCCGGTTGTAGAAATTTCCAGGTGTGACTCTTATTGCAATATCAGAAATTTCACCTCTTGCTAGAGGTTTCCCAGATCTAATCCCTGTGATTTTTCATCCTTGGGGCTGATCTGAAGTATTTAATTACATCTGCTGACAGCAGCAAATGCTTTACTTCTCTCGAATCCAAATTACTAGGCAACTCAAGAGAAAATATGCCAAACAATTTACAAAGCTTAGGGTACACTTTTCCAATATACCGGGTTTGAAAATCACTTTATGATGGCGGATTTTACAAGAGAAAATCTGCTCTTCTATCTTGTTAAATCACTTAACTATTTCAGCCTTTTGTTATGTTAAATCAATGTGAACAACAAGTGCTGCTTAATCAAGAACAATGCAAGCAGAAAATCAAATCTGCAATTACACAATTTTAAACAGCTGGAAACTTCATATAGAGAGAGAGAGAGAAAGAGAGAAAAAGAAATGAAGTACATGTACATACCATAGCTTTTCTCAAATCTGTCACAATATCTAGCTCTCAAAGAGTCAAAGCTCTGGCCAGGAAAAACATGAAAACCATAAACATCACAAAAGATTCACAACAAGCCAACATCAATATCGAAAAAATGGCGAGTTGACTCTTCATGAAAAGTCCCACAAGGTCTGCAATAAGGAATGGCTTGATTATCAACATAGTTGGTAGACTCTAAAGTGCTTGAAGGTCTTTGTTCTTGAAAATGGGGCTTATTTTTCCATTTATCATTATGCTTAGGATGGACTTTATGTGTTTGAGACCTTTCCATGGCTATCAATCTATTTTGCATGGTTGCCATTTGACTTGCATGGTTCAACTGTATTTGCTTAATCCTCTGATTAAGTTCTTTAACAGATTCACTTGGTGATTCATGAACTTCAGATTTCTTCTTCTTATCCTCAAAAGGTTTTGAAGAAATTCCCCTTGTAAAACCAGGAAGATTAGACTTTCCAGAAGTTTGCATGATTTTATCAATTTTGATGGCCTACTTTTGAGCAACTTTTAGATCTGTTGGCTCTTTATCTCTAATTTCGCCATCAAAAGATTCCATATAATGTATTAATATGGCATCATCAGGGGGTCTAATCTTCTTGTCTAAGATTCTGATCAAATCATTGAATTTCTTATTAAATTCTTCCATGGTTTCATTTTCTTTCTTTTGACTCGCATGCAAGGCGGCAAGCAAAAAACGAGCTTGCTTCCTATCTCTCCATCTTTCATTAAAGGCATCCAGGATTTCTTGAAGAGTCTTAAACTTATCATCATCTTGCTCTGTGAACCAATCAAGGGCATCTTCCTCCAAGGACAAAACAAAGAGCTTCATTTTCACATCCTCATAATTATGGGCGTTACACCATTTGCTAATGCATAAGCTGAAATTTCGAACATGAGTCTTTGCTAATAGCATTGTTTCCCTGAAAAGAAGGCAACTTCTCAAGAGCTTTGTCAGGAATAGGATGAGGATAACCTTAGATATTTGAAAAATCACATGGTAAATTGCATCCATTGGTGATGTTATTAAAGGATTATTAAATAATATATGTATATCAGAGATTGCTTCTTCTCCAAGACTTGCAAGGAGTCTACGAGGAGCTAGTCTGTTTAATCTTCTCCTATAAACCCTTTCAGGTTCAAGGAGAGGGCCAAACACACCCCTAGAGTTGCTGCGAGTAGAGTACCTCACCGAATTCGAAAGTGGAATCACCCACTTGAAGATTAGGCAATATCCAATAACTTTATTGTTGTGTAGTTAATTAAAATTTTGAAACTTTTTTACAAAATTACAATTTAAACCAAAAAGTCAACTAACCAAGGACAAGAGACTTGTCCCCAGCAACGGCGCCAAAAATGTTGCTGCCTAAAACACACTTGGACATGGGTAAGTCTCCCAACCGTTGTGTGTGTTCCTGAGGGCAACTTATGAGTTGAGAACCCACTGTCACCCCGGTTCTAAACTCTTCCATTTAGACCACAACTCTTAAAGGCCAAGGGGGGTAGTCCCTACTTATTAAGTTCTTTTTTTGAAGAATGTTTTTTGGGAGTTGTAAATTACAAAAATGGCAATCAGCGTGCAGTGATGCAAATATTTCAATGTCAAGCAAACCCTTTAACAATGAACCAGTAGAGTATGCAAGAGAGAAACAATCAAATAATCAAAATGACCAATGTCGTCTCTACTCGGGCTATGGAGTCACAATAATCAACTTCAAATAATTTTCCTAAAGCATCAACTCATTTACTTTAACAAATATACAATAACATGATTACTTCCAGTAAATGAACAAGTTAAAATAAAGTGCTTGCAAAGTAGAGAAATGTAAATGATTGTAACAATGTTGTGCAAGTGGTCCCATAAATTTTATGTCTCTCTTTGACTTAGGGAATTAAGGTGTTTGTTGCAAAGAAATGAACTATTCTAGATGTCTACCTTGTTGTCGCCCGAAACTGACACGCGGGTGCCGAAAGCCCAAGCCGCAGGCGCGCCGGCCCGGCGACAACCTCTCGAGAGAAAGGCCAATGTCACCACACCTTCTCTCTCCTCGCTTCAGGCTGGCTCTTCTCTAGCTCTAGGGGGGTTTCCCTAAGTTCGGATCTCTAAGGCAGGTGCAGCTGAGGGCAGGGTGATCTGAAGAGGCTGCCTTAGAGAAACTCGAGTAGCAGAAAGGAAAATAAGTCAGATTGATGGGCAGGAAGGGAAGGGAGGATCAGTCCTCGAGGGAAAGGCCAGTGCCAGTATCAGAAGGGCGAATGGAGTCAGAAGGGGACTCAGAAAGGCTTTGCGTTTTGCAGAAGGGAGATCAGGCTAGTCCGCTCCATAATCAGAGGCCAGGAGAATGGTAGTATAACTGACTACTTTCCATTACTCCCAAACCTCCAAGAACATAACGGCGACAAGCAATTTGACAGCTGCAAATGCTTGCCCAACGTGCTAGATTGTTAGCCTTCTATGCCAGCTTAGTCTACAAATTATGAAAACACAAGATTACCACTGAAAAACCCCAACATGTCCAAAAACTCCACAATGAATTTCTGTATTAACTCTGGGAAAAAATCCTCCCAGCCCAAAAACTTCCCACCTTTACAAAGAAAGAGACTAATCTCTTTATAGGCCCAAAAAGGATCTCTCCTAAAATACAAAAGAAAAAATAAAATGATAATAATAATAATAAAATAAAGTGAATCAGAGATCCACTTTCCCTATTCGAATACATGACCCCCACATCATTTAAAGTGACTCCTATCTTTACTAAAAGTTCCAACCCCAAAGGTGTCCCAACCCAGCATAAAGTGGAACCCAATCTCCCACTCAATTAACCAGATGACTCAAAAGTATTTTTTATTAAACATAAAATAATTCCTGGACAGTTCCACAAGCTTCACGTGGCCTGAATGTCCACCTTGAGGAACTATGAGGCAAAAATCGATCACTCGGCTGCTAGAAATCGTAGGCTCTTCCACGATTTTAGCCAGTGACCTTCTCAAGAACTCGGTGATTCGGTGATGTCTCCAGACAGGTGCCAAAACAAATATGAAACTGAGCAATCGACTGTCAGTGCTATCGGCTACCAGGATGAAGCTGTGATCGAATCCACAAAGAACTCAGCCTCTACGAATTATCTGCCAGTCACATGCTTTTGCGGAAAGCCGAGTATTGGCGTTGATAGAAAACAAATCTACCAAATCCACGGCCAATCTATCCCAGTTACTAAAAGAAAAAACGACTGATCCGAAGGTGCAGTCGGCTGCTGGTGGGACGTGTGGCAGTGGGTCTGAACTCCACATGGACAATTAAAAAATCCACCGCTTGTAAATACTCGCGAGAAGCTCCCCGATTGTCAGGCCTTGGCGTTGAGGGATTTTGGCGTGCTGATTCGAACTCGTTCGGTTGTCTAATTAACTGTGAGTTCTATAGATGATTGCATTCGAGTTGAAAAGAATTCCTGTATTTCATCTGCCTTTTTCTCACTTGAAAATGGAGATGCAACAGAAGTGATGAAACCAGATATCAAAAATCCTGATCCCCATTTTTTCGAGATAAGTTCCCACTTTTCCTTTAACCACAGTCAGGCAGTCTCACGTCCCTCTTTGCTAATTTCATAAAGTACAAAGACTGCATCTTGGTTCCGCACCTCAGAAGACAAACTGAAGTCTAATGCTTCCCGGACAATAGAAGAATCTGGAGATGATGCAATTGAACCTAGAATGCGAACTTTTTCTTGACTTAGATTCGTCTCCCTGAAAATTCTCGACAAAGATTCATAGCCAGATTTATCCGAAGTTGTGACATTCTGCACGACAACCATGTATACAGCCTGTCTGATGTCTGGAGGTAAAAGTGCTGTGCTTCTGTCATTCAAGAAGGCATTGAATCGTCTTCTCGCTTCTACTTGAGTTTCTTCATGCCCAACCTGAGCTAAGATTTCCAATATCTACCCTCTTAACATTGCATTCAAGTGACCCTCACCTAGAATAGGTTCCCACAAACCTGTGATTTGCTCATTATATATCTCCAAAAATGAACAACGACACTGATAATGCAGTTGCTTTTTCAGAATTTTTATGTTCTTCCTCTTGGATTCGTGCAAACAATTGCTCAAAAACACGAGGAGTTACGCCCGATGCTTGCTCGGGATTTTCTTTTTAATTGAAGCATTTGATGGTCCCCACATGGTATATGTTTCACCACTTCCAGTCTGGCTCTAAATGGTGTCCCGTGTATCACAAATATGTTTGAATCAACTGATATTGATGATGCCTAGCTATCTGAATGACAAGCACTTTGTAATAGACTCGAATTATATGAATTAGATACTGATGTTCCGCATTTGAAAATAACTGCCAAGACCGAAGCCTTACCTGTAAAATTGCTATTTAAATTCTACAGTATTATCAGAGTTTCCCAAACTGCTTCCACGAATAGTAAGCTCAGGGGAAGCTAGGAGTTCTATCCAGTCATCATTCTCAGGACCAACAGTGGCTTGGCAACCTTAGGCAACGACCTTCCCGGTTAAAGCCTCGTCTTGCAATTTGTAAAATGACATTAAAAAGAAAGGACCAGTCCATTACTTCTTCAGGCCTCCTATCACACAGAGACTGGGTTTGGGGTGTTGCTTCAAGAAAAGACTGCATATGCTCCTCGGAAACTGGTATTTTTTCTAGATTCACTCATTATTGCTTCTATCTCTCGCTAACAGGAACCTTGGGATGCACAGAAATATGCCCAAAACCACTTCTCTCACGCCCAGGTTCAGTTATTGTTGTCCTTGTTGTTTTGTACTTAATGCCTGTAGTTCGAGTTCAAGAAACCCAATGTCTTTTCTTACTGAATCACATGCAATATCTATGAACACATCAACCTCGGTGATATTGTTTACCACCATCTCGTATAGCACTTTGATAAGCAAACTCTGTACAACCTGGGGAAATCCCCACTTGCTCCATTGTGTGAGATAATAAGAGGTTTTCCTATAAAAAGCACTCTGAACCGAGGGATGATAACCTTGTCCTTTCGTGGGCATGGCAAGCTGAGATCATTTTGACAAGGGGAGGAACTGCTCTTTCATCTCCCAAGAGTTTTATAGTTTGATCAGTCAATTCCATATCTACAAGGGCTCTTGCCATTTTCAGCTTTGATTTCGCTAAGCCTTGATTCTTTCTGCTGCTCCTCATTTCCGCTTTGCTTCTATAAATAGTGTTTTAAGCACTCAAAGTGCAGAATGCATTTGGAGGGGTAACATACCCCAAGAGACTATCTCCTTCAATTAGAGAGAGAATGTCGGGTGCTCAACATCGGAACACAAGGTTCCCAACTAGCTCCACGGGTCAAACTCAAAACTTGTTGGGTGCTCAACTGGAGGACACAAAGTGCCACGAAACCCCCTACGGCCTCTACCCCACTAGCTTCATAGGTCAAGCCTCTTTTTCTCCTTTCTAATGAAGATACTTATCTGGGTGCCTATTAAACTAGACAACAAAAATCTTTGCCCTTTCTCGTCACCCTAGATCGGTCGAACCGATGAGGGGAGAGGATACGGGACAAAAATGAGGCTTATGGTAAATTTTATGTTTAAAGCAAAAATTTTACAAAATTAGCCAAGTGTGATATCACAAAGGAGGCACAGCCTACTCAATTGTGAGGTGCGGGCAAAAGGAAATAAGCAAATGCTTGAAATAAAAATGTTAGCCAACGTGATTTCACATGAATGGGCAGAGCCACTTCACTTGTGAGGTGCGGGCAGAAAGAAAACAAACAATGAAGTAAACTAATCTAAATCCAAGAAACTTACAAGGCCATACAAGGATGGGCAGAGCCACAGTTACATGCAACCGAAACCAAAATCGCTAAGTACTGAAAACTCGAAATGAAGCACAACAAACTCAAGCCCAAGCCCAAGAGAGAATGAGAATGAATGAAGTAAACTAATCTAAATCCAAGAAACTTA
>LPNX011121701.1:1477952-1491926 GCA_001517045.1 Pseudotsuga menziesii
AGCGATTTTGGTTTTGGTTGCATGTAACTGAAGTGGCTCTGCCCATCCTTGTATGGCCTTGTAAGTTTCTTGGATTTATATTAGTTTACTTCATTCATTCTCATTCTCTCTTGGGCTTGTTACAAGGATGTAGATTTCAGCACTAATATTTGTTAAGAAATGAGAGAGAATGAGTGATTTTTTACACAATTTTTGTCATGGACTTAAAGAAGACGTTCTTGGGTGTTGTTGGTGCTTGCTAGTGGTTGAACTTGAGCATTCCCTCTCCCTATGATATCAAAAACATGCTCAAAACAGCAAGCTATTATAGCACAAAAGTGATAGAAATGAGTTTTAAACAAACTCAAAAAATTTCATGCAAAAATCAGAAATTCTTCTAATGCAAAACTAGCATGTAAAAGCTTGAAAATGATAATGTTTGAGTGCAAAATGAAATCTTTAAGAGCTACAATAAGATTAAGAATGTTAGTAAAGATGTCAAGTTCTTTTCGAAATTTGTTGGACAATGGGGTATCCCACCTAGGAATCTCACTCTCCAAATTTGGGAAACCTGTAACAAAATTAGCTTAACAATGCAAATGGAGTGAAAAATCCACAAAGACTTAAGAAACAAAATATTTAAGCTAGAAATACTTTAACTCTCCAAATTCTAAGCAAACAACCCACAGCATGCAACAAAACTATTGCAATATTATTCTCAAGCAAAAAACTTTGCTTGAGATTCCAAATACAAAACGAGCCAAGAATAGAACAAGATCACCTCAATCACAATGCATGGACAGTACTTCCTCCAAAGCTTTATTCTATTATCATCTAAACTTGAAAGTACAATGGCTCCTCTTGGACAAGAATGGAGCAAAAGAGAAAAAATGGGAGCAATGGGAGAATGAGTGAGCAAGAGAGCATGAGCAAAATGATGTAAGAGCGTAAGTCAATCCAACCCAAATGAAGAGGAATGCCCTCCTTAAATAGGAAAAATAAAAGAGAGAGGCTCTTTGCATGCTGGACAAGTGTCACAAGGGAGAGATGGAGCCCAAGAGAGGGGGGTGAATTTCCTCAAGGAGGGAAAAACCATGGTTTGGGATCTCAAATATGGGGAGAGAAACCCCCATTTTAATGCTTTTAACCTTATTGCTATGTCAAAAAGGGAGTAAAACACCATAGTGGGGCCCCTCCCATTGACTTTCACTCACCCAACCAATCAAAGAGAGGAGAGTGCACCCCCTAGAGTGGGCAACTCAAAACTTGTTACATGCTTACTTGGTGGGGGCCCTTTTGGTCTTAAATTTGTCTTAGGAACCTAATATAAACACTAGAACCATTACTTGGCCACCGCAAGTGACTATAGTCACTTTTCCAAAACTTGGCTCTCTAATTAAATGCTCAATTTCTTGATTTCCATGACTGACCTGGGAAAAAGTGACCAAAACCATAGTAATACTTGTTTGAATGACTTCAAACTTGGCCCAAGGGTGTAGGGGGTCTCATGCCATTTTTTCTTGAGTACCCACACCCCTATATAACATTAAAAAAGACCAAGTAACCCTCTTTTACATTACAACAAATTGTCCTGAGTGACCATTTTTAATGACCAAAAATTTAAAAAAAATCTATGCAAAACTTAATGAAACTCCGCAAGAGCTTGGATAATGTCTAGCATGGTAACATAATACATTCCTAGGCCCCAATCACCCCATGGACTCGGTCACTAGAACACCTTTCACCAATTTGGAGGTAATTTTGAGTGAAAAACTCAAATAATTAAAATCTCTAAGAAGAAATGTTAATTATCCAAGTGAAAAAACACTCGATGAAAGGGGTTCCCTAATGACCAAGTCTTAGGTGATTAAGTTACCAAAAACTAGACCTTCATGCTGACATATCCTTACAAAATCCCCCGCAAGGGGGCGGAAATTTCATAAAGAGAAGAAGATAAGAAGAGGTGCCTCGTTTGATATAATCATTAAATACTTTATTCTTATCTTTAAGGCACATCAAACATGTGCATGGTACATCGTTGTCCACCTAGTTGGTTTTAGTGGTCAACACTGTGAATGACACTAAAGGAGAAGAGATCAAAGCCAGAGGGCCTCCTATAAGTATAAGGCCATATATCTCTGACCGGAGTAGAATGTATCAAATGCAATGGCCCAAGGTGTTGAAATATTGGACAATACTGAGAGAAGGGGGTGGGGTGAATCAGTATTGATAAATTTTAACAATTTAAACCACTTTTAATTATTCATTAACACACATGATCAACAAGAACACAGAACACGAATTTATCATGGAAGCCCAATTGGGTAAACCACCAATACTTCCTATTACTGCAAAATTATATTTTACAAATAGTTTTTGCCTGCTACTAGAGACAAGGATGGTACTACACCCTATTTACCAGCAGCTACTGGAAGGAGGCTACGACCCCCTAGTTTATCAGTTACTACTAAAAGGATGCTTCTACACCCTATTTACCAGCTACTACTGGAAGGAGGCTACGACCACCCCCTTGCAAGAAAATAGCCTGCCCTAGCACCACCCTACCTCCCTTATATGATAATTTGATCTCTGACTGTTCTACATCAATCGATCTGCCAATTAAATGTATAGAGACACTTATTTGAAGGTTTAAAGCATTGTTTATATACCCTCAAACGTATCTCTTCATTCAACAGTCACATATCTTCATCGTGACTCTTCACTGACAAATAAACTAATTGGAAATTACTTCTCAGTTTGTTTTTAACTCTATTTAATTTATCAGTGGTGACCTTCCGCAGTTTCCTTTTCGCAATGTCTTTTCCGCAACAAACTCTCTGCAACAAATCTTTTCCGCATTGACCTTTCCACAATCATCTTTCCGCAATTAGCTTTTCGCAATTGTCTTTCCGCAACGACCTTTTCGCAATTTACAGGAACTCATTCTTTTCGCAATTGCGGGTTGCGAATTGCAGATGTGCACTTTGACTCTTCTCGAAAATTGCTTCCGCGATTATCTTTTAACAACGTGCTTTCCGCAATCAAAAACTTCTTCCTTCCGCGGCAGATTGCGGATTGCGGGTATGCATTTCGACTTTCCTAGAAGATTGCTTCCACAATTATCTTTCCGCAACGACCTTTCTGCAATCGAAAACTTCTTCCTTCCGCAATTGCGAATTGCGGGTAAGCATTTCGACTTTTCTCGAGAATTGCTTCCACAATTATCTTTCCACAACAACCTTTTTGCAATCGGAAACTTCTTCCTTCCGCAATTTGCGGATTGCAGATTGCGGCTTCCTTCTGCATTGCGGATTGTGGATGTGCCTCCCAACTTTTTCCAAATGGGCTTCCGCAAATCTCTTTCCCCAACTCTTGTGAACTGTCGATCGCTTTGCGGAATCCTCCTCGTCCATTGATCAATTATTAAACACGGAACTTCACTTTGGCGCTCCAGAATGTTATCTTCCATGCACATTTACTTTGCAAATTCTTTCCCTACCGTCGATTTGTTTTCTTGATATGATCTTAGCTGTCCAACCTCTGCTAAATAAGTTGACTGCAATTCCACGATTCTGCGTTGATTGATCAAAGTATTGATCAATCAAGCTCAATCGAACTTCGCCTGACTTGATCCCCTCGCTGGATCATTTCATGTGTCTTTCCATCCTTATCACATATGCCATCGCTTGCCCTGCCATTGCTTATACTTTTGTCGTTACCAAACTCTTTTGACATCAATGACAATAATTTCCAACATTCTCCCCCTTTGACATTGATGGCAATATCTAAACATTCTCCCCCAACAATGACAAAGGTTCTCTTCTGACAGCTCCCCCTGTCAACATATCTCCCCCTGATATGCTGTCGTTTTTTTCATCATCAGCTTGATTCATATAACATTGCTCTACATTTTCAAGAATATACACATTGCTTGAAGTTCTCACAGCAGTTTCAACAAGTTTTCCTGAATCTTTTCTTCTGATTTCACACTTCTTGGAACCAAATAGACATGTGTCCTTTATCACATGTTTGGCTCACACTCAAAAGATTAGGTTTTAAGTTCTTTACAAGCAGGACATTTTCAACTTTCATTATGTCTCTAATAGCCACTGTACCCTTCCCGATTATTTGAGGATAGATTATCTCCAAAGGTCACTTTTCCTTTTTGCTTCCCTTTTAGGCTTAGGAACTTAGTTGGGTCACCTGTCATGTGTTTTGAGCATCCACTGTCCATATGCCAAAGATTTTGTTTTTCTGTAGCACATAGAGCTAATGAACATTCCACATCATCCTTCTTCTTCCAAGCCATCCTTTCTTCTTTGCCTTGAGATTTTGAGGCGTCATCCATAGGAATTACTTGTATACACTTTCTAGCAATGTGTCCCTGATTACCACATTAGTAGCATCCTGTACTATAACTTTGTAGAGGAGCAAAAGAATTGTAGTTTCTTCCTTTCGGATTGTTTCTAGTAATATTTTCCTTATAGAAATAAGTATGTGATGTAATCCCTTTCTCCACAGGAGCCTTTAGTTTACAATTTCTAGCTATATGTCCAAAATTGTTACAGGTATAACAAATTCCCGAAAAGAGTTGTTGATGTCTACTTGTCATTGGTCTTCTCGACATCATATCTGTTTTTTATAAGAGAGGACCAGATTTCTTACTTTCTTCTCTTTTAATTGGGGTCTTGAGTGTAGTAGCATAGCTTCTTTTGTTTCCATCTTGGTTTGTGGAAGAGGATGTTAGAATTTTATCATTTAAGCAATATGATCTTAGGATCTTATCTAAGAGAATAACATGCACAGCAATCAATCACAAGAGACAATAGACACAAATATTTTCTTCGGGGAAACCATAAAGGAAAAACCCCGCAACTTCCTCATAGATAGAATGAGCACCAATGGCAGCAGTAAAACCCAAAGACAAAAAGATGATCTCCAACAGTTGTTCTCTCTCTCACTTGAGCGAGTTTCTTCTCTCTCACCTATGTGCTATAGCTGGGTGAGTGTGTGTGACAAATAGAGAGGCTCACTCTCTATTTATATTAGTTTCCGACTTGACAATTACTTACCAGGGCCGACTTCTCTATGAGAGTCTAATAACCCTAGTGCCCCTCAACTGTGGGGACTTTGCCCCCTTGATTAACAAGGAAAGTTAACCTCAACTCAATTGTGGGGACTATTGCCCTGACTTACAATGGAGGGTTAACCTCATTGACTTTACATGACTTTATTATATTAATGACTCTCCCGATAGGAACATCGGGGTACAATGAAATACAAATGATTCTCCCGATAGGAACATCGAGGTATAAGATATAAGATATGCAAGTGAATACATTCTGAAGTTACAAATACATCAACACTCCCTCTTAACTAGGAAGGTATTCTCTTGACACAATTTATCAGCACAAGTCTTCTTCTCTGGATCATCATCAAAGCTGGATCATCATCATCACTACTCCGCTATCTCGATCAAATGGTGCTATCTCTCAATTCTACTCATCACAGGAAGTTCTACAGAGCCAACCCTTTTTCATGCTGGTTATAGGCCTAGCCTCCATGTAGGTCTTCATCTTCTTCAGCACTTATATCTGACCATGGGAGGAACACATCCAACATCCATGTCAGAAAGGTTCGCCCAGCACTTATATCTGACCATGGGAGGCCCAGCCTGTCACCATGTCAGAAAGGCCCAGCACTTGTATCTGACCTAGTCAAAAAGGCCCAGCACTTACATCCTCCGGCATGGTAAGACACACCATCTACCATCCGAGGAAAGGCCCAGCACTTACATCCTCCGGCATGGTATCTACCATCCGAGGAAAGGCCCAACACTTACATCTGACCCAGTCAGAAAGGCCCAGCACTTACATTTGACCCAGTCAGAAAGGCCCAGCACTTACATCTAACCAAATCAGAAAGGCCCAGCACATACATCCTTCGGCATGGTAGGACACCATCTACCATCCGAGGAAAGGCCCAACACTTACATCCTCCAGCATGGTAGGACACACCATCTACCATCTGAGGAAAGGCCCGACACTTACATCCTCCGGCATGGTATCTACCATCCAAGGAAAGGCCCAGCACTTACATCCTCCGACATGGTAGGACACACCATCTACCATCCGAGGAAAGGCCCAGCACTTACATCTGACCATGGGAGGAACCAATCCTACCACCATGTCAGAAGGGCTCACGGACTCATCACTTCCCCTTGGAAGGAACCTCGATCTAGAGAACACTGAGCTTCTCCGTGAAGTACTCAAACTTCACTCTGGCTAATGGCTTGGTCAACACATCAGCTATCTTCTCATCAATTACAACATACTAGAGCTTCACTGCTCTTCTCTGCACCATATCCCTGATATAGTGATATTTGATATCGATATGCTTTGACTTGTCATGGAACACCGGGTTCTCCGACAACTTCACACAACTCTGGTTGTCGCAATATATACAAGTAGCATCCATCTAGAGATCAAACAAATCCGATAGTAGCTTCCTTAACCACACTGCCTCATAACTAGCCGAACAAGTTGCGACATACTCTGCTTCGGCCGTAGTCAGTGCCACACAAGATTGCTTCCTACTAAACCAAGAGATCATACCTGATCCCATACTGAAGCAGCACCCCGAAGTGCTCTTCCTATCAATGGCACTGCCTGCCCAATCTGAATCCACATAACCCTCCAGGTTAATCTTCTGATTCGCCTCATACTTGAGCCCATAGTCAACTGTACCCTTCAGGTACCTCAGAATATGCTTTGCAGCAATCAAGTGAACATGTCTCGGATCTGTTAGGAATTGGCTCAATGTGTTCACAGCAAGGCAAATATCTGGTCTTGTGTTCGTCAAGTACATCAAGGAACCAATCATCTGACGATACATCGTAGCATCAACCGACTCTGATGAAGCATCGCTCAATAGCTTCAGGTTCGATGCCATAGGTGTGGCCATGTCCTCGCAGTCCATCATCCCGAACCTCTTCAAGATCTCTACTCCATACTTCTCTTGTCCAATGGAGATTCCATTCACACTCTGCCAAACCTCCATGTCTAGAAAGTAATGCACCATACCCAAGTCCTTCATCTCGAACTCGGTAGAAAGTCTCCTTGCAATTTTAATGAGTTCCACTTTCCCTGTCAGGAACAAGTCATCGACATATAACAAGAGCATCACTAGTCTTCCGCCTTCAACCTTGAAGCAAAGGTTGGAATCTGCTTTACTCTCAGTAAAGCCTAGAGCCATCAGTGAGCTGTCCATCCTGTCGAACCTCAAGATCTTCTGCAGTCACTCCCTCTGAAGCGGAGCATCATTCTCCCTCTGCCTTTCATACTCTATGTATTGAAACATTCTGTACTGGAGTGACAAATAACTTCCTCTGCTACTAATATTCTATGTATCCATTTAGGGTCACTGGATACCAAGATACTCTATCTTGAAAACATTCTTCTCGCACCCATCTATGAGCTTGTCATCCTCTATAAGCTTTCATCTTCAACCTTGTAGCAAAAATTTAGATCTTCATCACTCTAGGTGATCTTCAAGCTCCTCATGTATGTGTTATCCCATGGGTGTCTTCTGAGCTCGTACAAGGCATTCTTTAATTTGCACACATGAATCTGCCTGTCATGTGTCTTAACTTCTAGTGGCTACAAATGTCTCTTCATAGTCTATGCCTTCTTTCCGTGAGAAGCCTCGTGCTACGAATCTTGCCTTCTTTCCCACAATGTTGCCATCTACCGCATGATGGAACTTGTAAATCCATATGGAAGATACTACGGACTACCCTTTAGGTCTTCGACATCGCATTCTAGTCATCATTCTTCATTTTGGATTATTTCTTGAACTGTCGTCACTTGTTCTTCGGAACAAGTCTCATCCTTCTTTTCTTGTAGGCGATTGTACGCGATTTTTCCTCCAAGTCGAATGCATTAATTGTATGGTTAGAAACATTTCATAAGGCATATTCATAATGGAAAATTCTTATGCATAAAGATATAATCATGCAACTATTTTAGCCAATACAACATTCATCCATCTCTCACGGAAACTTTCTAGATGCCTTTCATCTCTACCAAGACATCATTGAGATTGTACACTAATCCAATATGTCAACAAAGAGGTTTCATTCTAGATAAGTAGCAATGGAGAGTTGTATAGAACCATGAACTACTTACCCATCTCATGCATATTACTAGTATATTGTCATTAATGCAAACATTCTATCATGCATAACACATCAACTGAATATAAACAAATGCATAACAAAATAATATCATGAAATGACAATTGAACACTTATCTTTATTTGTTTCGTGGGTAGACTCCTTCGTGGGTAGACTCCTTCTTGAGCCTTCATCTTCCTTATCTTTTTCATTCATAACATCATCATTTCTTATCCAAATGCCAAGATGGATAAGAAATCCTTCTAAAACTGAGTCTTTGATATTCCTCGTCGCTTCAGGGATCTTCTTTGAATCGTGAGAGCTAGATCTTCAATTGCTCCCATCTTCTCTTCTCTTATTATGAGTTGAGCTTCTTCTTCTGTTCACTCTTCCCAGAGTCTACTGAAGGTAATCACTTCCTTCTAACGTACATTCCTCAAATGAATGAACCCATGATCCTAGGAGGCCATTCAAGGTGGTTATCACAATTTCTACATTCTCTACTTCTTCATCCACTGCTTCAAGTTGTTCTTTGATTTGAGAGACCCTTATAAAGTATGATTGTATGGTCTCTGCATTCTGAATCTTTACATTCTTCAACTGGTTTCTCAAAGTCATCTTCCGATTTATGTTCTTCCCTTCAAATAGCTTAGTCAAGGAATCAAACATCTCTTTAGGTGTCTTTAGGGAAGACACTTGTGGTATAAGGTGATCCTTGATTGAATCAACAATTATCCTCTTGACCAAGTTCTTCTTGAGTAAGGCTTTAGCCTCATCTCCCTCTGGAACTGGAACCTCTCCACTTATGTAAGTGTCCAATTCATTTTCTTCAAGAACCAATGAAATCCTGTACTTCCATGCTCGGAAGTTTTCAGCTTCACCAAGCTTGTCATCAAACTGGTGTGATAGGTCATTTTGAAATGAGAACCTCAAATGTAAATGGCAAAAGATTAGATCTTACCGATTTGAGGTGTCCGTCCTAGTTCCGGATCTGGCTGATCTAGGGTTTATCAAAGAAGTCCTAATTTTCAAAACTTGGAATCTTTAAGATCTGATTGAATAGAAAGATGGGCCTCTTCAAGGCGAGTTGTCCAATGTACTCCTTTTTTGAAAACAATGGAGGGAAGCTCTCGGAACAGGAAGCCCTAGTTTTCCAATTTCCTCTGCAGAAATTCCTGATATTGTTTCTGCAGTATCACCGAAAGTACTGCTCCTCTATGTCTGAAATTTCGTACTGAGGTGGTCTCGTCTGTCCTCTTTCCAACACCACAGGTTTGAGCAGAATTGGTTTCACCAATTGGGACTTATGAGAGTTGTCCCAAGGTGACTTATTTCAGGACTGTTCAGCATAGCGAACTTGTACGGACTGCCACGTGTCACTATTTTACTGCGGGGTCTAAAACTTTTACCATAGAAAGTACAGTCTGTGCCCTATCTAGAACATCTTGCAACATTTCATTTGGACCTTCGTAGCCCGAGATATAGCAATTCTCCGTAGGTGTCCTGTTTAGGGATGAATCATGGAAGAGGCTAGAACCCTGATTTGGAGGAATCCTATCTCTCGCAACAGTGATAGGTCAAAAACTAAAAATGCCCGAAATCAAATTCTGCTTCGACAGAAAGATGCGCCCTTCAATGGAGAGTTAGCCTAGCCTCCTTTTGCTGATGATCTGTGGGGAGAGACCCAAAAAGTAAGAAGCCCTAGCTTCTACAGCTGCACAGTGTCTTCTTCTCAAGTTAGCTCTGATACCATGTTAGATTTTTATCATTTAAGCAATATGATCTTAGGATCTTATCTAAGACAATAACATGCACAGCAATCAATCACAAGAGACAATAGACACAAAAAATTTCCTTGGGGAAACCATAAAGGAAAAACCCCGCAACTTCCTCAGAGATAGTATGAGCATCAATGGCAGCAATAAAACCCAAAGACAAAAAGATGATCTCCAAAAGTTGTTCTCTCTCTCACTTGAGCGAGCTTCTTCTCTCTCACCTATGCGCTATAGCTGGGTGAGTGTGTGTGACAAAGAGAGGCTCACTCTCTATTTATACTAGTTTCCAACTTGACAATTACTTACTAGGGCCGACTTCTCTATGAGAGTCTAATAACCCTAGTACCCCTCAACTGTGGGGACTTTGCCCCCCTGATCAACAAGGAGGGTTAACCTCAACTCAATTGTGGGGACTATTGCCCCGACTTACAATGGAGGGTTAACCTCATTGACTTTACATGACTTTATTATATTAATGACTCTCCCAATAGGAACATCGGGGTACAATGAAATACAAATGATTCTCCCGATAGGAACATCGGGGTACAATGAAATACAAATGATTCTCCCGATAGGAACATCGGGGTATAAGATATAAGATATACAAGTGAATACATTCCGAAGTTACAAATACATCAACAGAGGAATATCCTGGCTTCTTTTCTTTGACAAATATCGCTTGATGGTCTTTGGACATTTCGGATTTCATCTAAAGTCCTTGAGTTGTTTTCAAACTTTGATTTGAGAGATTCTTCATCCAGTTTCTTTCTAAGGCGCATAATATCTTCTTCAAGCCTTGCAAATTCTTGTATTCTCTTTTTGAGCTGCTGTTCTAGATTGTTTTCAGCCTTTTTGACTTCTAGAACCTAATTTTTTATGTCAGCAATCATTCTTTCTACATCATTGTTTTTCTCTTCAAATTCTATCATGTGAGTTTTTTTATTTTCTGTACATCCTTTTATACTTCTCTAATTCTTCATGAGCATTTATAAGTTCTACTTCAAGATCTACCACATCTTCTATTTCTTCTTCAGGGATTTTGTTCTCTAATCCCATGGATAGAATTTCAGCATCTTCACTTATTTCATCATCTTCACTATCTTCTTTGGAATAGAGGTTTTTCTTATTTTTTTGAAACTTCTTCTTGTATACTTTCTTATGACAGAAAGGTTCTTCATCATCATTATCCTCTTGTTTTGGGATTGGACATTTTCTAGCAAAATGTCCAATCCTTCCACAGTTAAAACATTTTAAGGGTAACTTCCCTTTGTACTTTCCAGTGCCTCTCTCAAGTTTCCTGATGAAAAGAGCTTCCTCATCATCTAGGTCCTCAAATTGGATTTTAAAGGTTGCTTCTTTCTTTGATGTTCCATCTTGCCCTGTTCTCATCTCATAGGCAATGAAGATCCCATGTAGTTCATCAATAGTCATGAGTTTAAGATCATCTTGTTATTCTAGAGCGGACAGCTTTGAGTCATATTTCATTAGCAGGGTTCTTAGTACCTTGTCGACTACATCTTTCTCTTTAATTACTCCTCCAATGCCTCTAATGGCATGAACAAATTCATCTCCTCTAAAAAGATATTCTGCAATATTCTCTTCCTCTTTCATTTTTAGGTTTTCAAACTGTCCTTTGTAGGTCTAAAGTTTGGATTCCTTCATAGACACATTTTAGTTTTTCCCAGACATGTTTGGATGTTTTACATTGCATGACTTTTACACACACTGAATGTGTTAATCCACTCAAAATTGCATTTAGAGCTTTTGCATTGGCCTCATATTGGCTTAGTTCTCCTTCGTCTATAGGTACATCATCTGGTACTTCATATTCTATTTCAACATACCTCCAAACTTTGAATCTAAGGGCCACTAGATGGCACTTCATTCTTACACTCCAGTATGCATAATTATCTCCAGTAAATAAAAGAGGTTTGTTGGTGGTTAATCCTTGTTGATCCATACTGATTTTTAATAAGATCTTCCTTCCAATGATTAAGCTGTAGTGAAGGATCCTGCTCTGATACCAATTGTTGGAATATTGGACAATACTGAGGGGGGGGGGGGGGGAATCAGTATTGATAACTGCTAACAATTTAAACCACTTTTAATTTATTCATTAACGCACATGATCAACAAGAACACACATAACACAAATTTATCGTGAAAGCCCAATTGGGTAAACCACCAATACTTCCTATTACTACAAAATTATATTTTAGAAATAGTTTTTACCTGCTACTACAGACAAGGATGGTGCTACACCCTATTTACCAGCAAGTACTGGAAGGAGGCTATGACCCCCTAGTTTATCAGCTACTACTGAAAGGATGCTTCTACACCCTATTTACCAACTACTACTGGAAGAAGGCTACGACCCCCTTGCAGTAGCCTGCCCTAGCACCACCCTAACGCCCTTATATGATAATTTGATCTCTGACTGTTCTACATCAATCGATCTTTCAATTGAATGTACAGAGACACTTATTTGAAGGTTTAAAGCATTGTTTATATACCCTCAAACATATCTATCCATTTATCAGTCACATATCTTCATTGTGACTCTTCACAGACAAATAAACCAGTGTTGAAAAAATCGCCGAGAAATCGGAAAAAATCGGAAAAAGCGCGATTATTTCCTCAGGCCGATTTTTCGCAGAGGAAAAATCGCAATTTTTTAAAAAAATTTGGAAGCGCGATTTTTTCCTAAAAAGCGCAATTTTTTCCTAAAAAGCGCGAGTCGACTGAAAAAAGCGCCCAGGCAGGCAACCCGCGGCTTAGAAAAGGGAAAACTTGGTTTTTTTTTTCTCATTTGGCAAATGAGCTTGTTGGAAGTGGAGGAGACGGGCTTGAGGAGACCACCAACACCTTTGGAGGCTTTCAAACACCATTTAGCATCTCAACCAAGGATTTTTGTGGAGCAAGTGTTGAAGGTATGTGCAATTTATCCATTGTTTTTCTATCTTTTGCCATGGACTGTTTGAAAGATTTTTTGCATATTTGTTTTACTATTTTGTTGCCTATTTCTTGTCTATTTCTTTGCTATTTGTTTTTACTATTTTGCCATTGACTTCCATGCCCCAAAAAATGAAAAACAGTCCCAATGTAAATGGGGGTTTTAAAAAATTAAAATGGAAAATAGCATGCTTGTTTTTTTACTCCTTAGCCACCCTCTTCTTCTTATCTTTTATGGCTTAAAATCTAAATTTAGAGGTATGATTTTTTTAACTAGAATGTTGCTATTATTTTCCAATGGAGTTTAATGTAATTTTTTTTTTTTGTGCCCTAGGGTTGCATTTGAGTTGAAGGCTTGAAGCATTCCAAATTTCCAATTGCAAAAATGCCAAAGACATTGGACCCATTTTGGCAGTACGGTGAGCCCGAGGATGGCAACAATAGGTAGAATTTGAGTTGCAAATTATGTGGGCGTCACATGACGGGAGGGGTTAACAGGTTGAAATACCACTTAGCCAAACTACTTGGCCATGATGTTAGCCTTTGTACTGCAGTGACCCCAGAAATCATGAGAGCTTCCCATGATGCCATCCATGAAAAAATGAGAAAGAAGGATGAGATCGCTGCAAACAAAGCTGAGCTTGCAGCTTTTGGCCAAGCAAGAAGTGTAGGTGCATCTATATCTACCACTATCGGTGAGGGTAGTGGGAGGGGCTCCACAGCTTCACCTCATGGGAGGGGGCGGCACACATCCCATTATGTTGGACCAGGCTCACAACCTTCTATCAAGTCAGTTGTAAAGAAATCAGAAAAGCTAGAAGCGGACAGGGTAATGGGAAGGTGTCTTTACTGGAGTCACATACCCCTTAGCATTGTTAAAAACAATCCATTTTGGCAGCTGATGTGTGATGCCATTGCAATAGTTGGGCCAGGTTATAAAAGTGCCACCTTTGAGGAGTTGCGGGGCCCAATCCTTCAAGCAAAAAAGATGGGCATCGGTGCTAGGTTGGCAGAGTTCAAGCAGTCATGGGAGAGCACTGGATGCACAGTCATGTTAGATGGGTGGACAGACGGTAAGGGTAGAAGCCTTATCAA
>LPNX011121701.1:1493240-1514235 GCA_001517045.1 Pseudotsuga menziesii
CTGATTTTTTCGCCGATGTTACCGAGAAGTTGTAATCAAGACCCTCGCCAATTTTTTGCCGAGGCCGAGTTTTTCAACATTGAAATAAACTAATTCGAAATTACTTCTCTGTTTATTTTTAACTCTGTTTAATTTATCAGTCGCGACCTTCCGCAGTTTCCTTTCTGCAACGTCATTTCCGCAACAAACTCTTTGCAACAAATCTTTTCCGCATTGACCTTTCCGCAATTACCTTCCACAATTGCCTTTCTGCAACGACCTTTCCGCAATTTGCAGGAACTCACTCCTTCTGCAATTGCGGGTTGCGGATTGCGGATGTGCACTTTGACTCTTCTTGAAAATTGCTTCCGCAACGTCATTTCTGCAATCGGAAACTTCTTCCTTCCGCAGTTGCGGATTGCAGATTGCGGGTATGCATTCCGACTTTCCTCGAAGATTGCTTCTGCAATTATCTTTCCGCAACGACCTTTCCGCAATCGGAAACTTCTTCCTTCCGCAATTGCGGATTGCGGGTAAGCATTTCGACTTTTCTCAAGAATTGCTTCCGCAATTATCTTTCCACAACGACCTTTCCGCAATCAAAAACTTCTTCCTTCTGCAATTTGCGGATTGCTGATTGCGGCTTCCTTCCGCATTGCGTATTGCAGATTCCTTCTGCATTGCGGATTGTGGATGTGCCTCCCAACGTTTTCAAAATGGGCTTCCGCAAATCTCTTTCCGCAACTCCTGTGAACTGTTGATCGCTTTGCGGAATCCTCCTCGTCCGTTGATCAGCTATCAAACACGGAACTTCACTTTGGCGTTCTGGAATGTTATCTTCCATGCTCATTACTTTGCAGATTCTTTCTCTGTCATCGATCTATTTTCTTGATACGATCTTAGCTGTCCAACCTCTGCTAAATAAGCTGACTGCAACTCCATGACTCTCCGTTGATTGATCAGAGGATTGATCAATCAAGCTCAATCGGACTTCGCCTGACTTGATCCCCTCGCTGGATCCTTTCATGTGTCTTTCCATCCTTATCACATATGCCATCGCTTATACCTTTGTCATTACCAAACTCTTTTGACATCAATGATAATTCTTTCCAACACAAGGCACCCTCCTCACCAAGGCCACGACAACGGGGATGAGTCTGAAGACCACCATGCTACTAGTTTGAGTCTGAAGATCACCATGCTGCCAGTCTGAGTCTGAAGATTACATCTGTGAGACATTCTACCAGTGGAAAAAACAGTGCCAGAAACATGTACAGGACTGTCCAGAATTGAAGAAAATGGGCTGTTTAATGTTGTTTCTATGGCCAGACTTGCTCAGGATTGGAGACTAGACCATCTTACTGCTGCAACACACTGTTAAAACATATTCCAGACCTTCTCATAAGCTCAAATGCTATTGCAGACAGTTTTGAAAATGTACTACACCTAGCATGCCTCCAAAGGCTGATCAACTGCCATATGTTCGAATTCACAAATGTGCCCTGCCCTTTATAGACTGCTGGCGTAACTTCTTGGTTTGCTTGTGAAAGAACAGGACTTAGATCAAATGGTGAAGCCTCTAAGCCATCGCCTCCCATCTGCCCATTATCTGTTGATGGTTCTTTCAAGGGGAATCTGTGCCTATATTTTAAGCTTGATTTTCTCTTTTTAGCCAACAGGAAGGAATAACAGGTGCACCCCTGTTGATCAGGAAATGCAGCAATTTTTTATGCCTTATCAGTTGGGCATGCAATGCATCATTCCATCAACTGTGAGAGGATAAGGTTTATAAAAAGCAGTATGCTCTTGAGGAATATGAGATTGATTACTATCTTGCTGTCCTTCAAACAAAACTGCGAAAAGGTTGTTTAGTTTAGAGTCTAGACCCTCTCATATAATTCCCTTGAATAACAACTGAACTGGGTGCTTTTGTATGGCTAAAATCAGGTATCATTGTGTGAGAAAATATGTATATTGCCTCTCTGGTAGTTATGGATGTCTCCTGAGAATTCCTTTTTTATTCTGTTCTAATGGTCATTTTTCTAGCTGGAAAGTTCCTCAATTTCTCATTTAGCATTACAACATGATAGTGGTGTATGCTACTCTATTCAGGATAGAGCATTTGTATGGGCCAATTTTCCTTGAATTTTTTGAAGTTGTACCTTCAATGATTTTGAGCGACAAACTGAAGGTTCAACGGCTAAAGCACTCTTGTATGCATGTTCAGCAGCCTCGTATTCTCCCAATGCATCACCCTGGCGTAGACAAGGTATATGCCAATTAGGTGTAATTCTTGAAGCCTCCTTCGCATCTGCAAGAGAATTAACATTATCACCCATTTCTAATCTTACAGATGACTTATTTTAATATAAAAACTGTTGACCTCCTGATGTGTTCAAAACAACTGTTCTGTACGAAACAACTGTTCTGTAACCAGTGAGGATATTCTCTCTGGCACTTAATTCTTCCTCAGCTTTCTCTTTTCTTGAGATTGTGATGATATATGTCCTGGACTGTCAGCTACCTCTTTTGTATTAGGCAAAGATACCCCATCCCTCCTGTTAGCAATCTCACAAGCCATGCATTATTTCAGCGTGTCATTAGTGAAAGAGGGGGCGAAAGGGGGGCATTAATATAAAAATATTATTTGTGAACATGCGTGCCCAATGATGAGCACCTCTAAAGTGTATAACTGATGTATCTTTTCCTCTATACCTAAAATTTTGGCCACCCTCACGAATTAGACCATAAGCAGCCCCCTAATAAAAAATTATTATTTGTGAAGTTGTATGCCATCATAGGAGCCCCTCCAAAATGGGTAAACGATGTATCCTTGTCTCTATACATAAAAGTTTGGCCACCCTCACAAATTAAAACATAAGCAGACCCCTAATAAAATATTATTATTTGTGAACTTGTGTGCCATCATAGGAGCCCCTCCAGAGTGGGAAACAAGCCTCATAAAAATCAAAAGGGTTTGGCCTCCATTGAATCAACTCAAAATGCCAGGAACATGAAGTCATCCACCATGATGCCAATCTATAAGCCTGCTGGACCATGCCACATAATCTAGGAGAGAAAGATCAGTAGGAAGGATCACCCTGTCATCAATAAATCCAAGACCATCCGAGAGCACCATCAACCTATGCATTTGCTTTGTGATGAAAATCATAAGCCTCATGCAAAATGAGGGGTAACACTACCCGAAGGCATCGGTCAACAACAAACTAACAATATGCCCTGATTATATTTGGATGATCTATCAAGCCCATTGCCTTGACGAGTTAGATTTGGTGTTAACAGGACACCAACTCCTTATCCTCCACCTTCATCCCTATGACAGCCAGTTAATCTCTCAATTCTATGACCAGGTAGGTCACCACTGTATCTATCTTACTCATGTGGACGGCTGAAATCTTGTTCCTCAAGAGTATCTGTCAAGAAACACAAGATTAAGCCAACCAAAGTATGAAACGTATCCTTACCAGTCGTATCTACAATGTGAGAGATGAAGTGATCCTTCATTGAATCAAGGATGATTCACTTTGCCTTGGCCTCCTTAACATTTGGCCAACAGTTTCAGATTAGTTGGGGCAGCTATCTCTTTTTCAAGATTCTCCCAAGTCTCAGCTTCCTTCAAAAGAATTTGCAACCTAAGCTTCTAAGGTATGAAATTTTAGACACCATCTAACCTGTCACTCTTTAAGACCATAAATAGTCATCTTGCAAATTTAAAAAACGCCTCAAAGAAAAAATCATCAACAAATAAGTAGAACAACCCTCCAAGGGTTCAAGCGCTTCTCCCAAGCGACCTAGGTTACCCAATCAACCTATAACAGGTCAAGCACCACTCCCAAATACAATCCAACTGAAATATCCAACTCCCTCTTCACCAAGAGAGAAATTCCATTCCAATCAGCTCTGATACCATGTAGAAATTTCCTAATATGACTTTTACTGCAAATTCAGAAATCTCACTTCTTACTAAAGCTTCCTTTGATCTAATACCTGTGAATTTTAGCCTTAGGGCTGATCTGAAGTATATAATTTCAGCAACAAACAGCAGCAAATATGTCACTTCCCTTCAATCCAAATATTTATTCAACTCAAGAGAAAAGGTACCAAACAAGTGTATTTCGATGCTGACAGACTATAGCCCTTAATAAGACACTTGTCAAGCATATACCAGATCCAAAAATCACTTTATTACAGCAGATTTTACAGCAGAAAGTCCACTCTTTTAATTTCAAGTTATATGTTAATCATTGAACAATTTCAGCTCTATGTTATGTCAAATCAACATAAACAACAAGTGTTGGAAATTACACAATCATGAAGAATGCAACCTGAAAGTTAAACCTGCAATCACACAATTTAGACAGTTGGAGACTTCATATATATATATATATATATAAGCTCTGATACCATGTAGAAATTTCCAAATATGACTTTTACTGCAAATTCAGAAATCTCACTTCTTACTAAAGGCTCCTTTGATCTAATCCCTGTGAATTTTTAGCCTTAGGGCTGATCTGAAGTATATAATTTCAGCAACAAACAACAGCAAATATGTCACTTCCCTTCAGTCCAAATATCTATTCAAATCAAGAGAAAAGGTACCAAACAAGTGTATTTCGATGCTAACAGATTATAGCCCTTAATAAGACACACTTTGTCAAGCGTATACCAGATCTGAAAATCACTTTATTACAGTAGATTTTACAGCAAAAAATCCACTCTTTTAACTTCAAGTTATATGTTAATCATTGAACAACTTCAGCTCTATGTTATGTTAAATCAACATAAACAGCAAGTGTTGGAAATTACACAATCAAGAAGAATGCAAGCTGAAAGTTAAATCTGCAATTACACAATTTAGACAGTTGGAGACTTCATATATATATATATATATAGCCACAAGGGGTAGCTTAATTGGTTGGAGTTTTCGAGTCCAAGACTGCAGTTGTTGAGGTCGGAGGTTCAATTCTCACGAATCCAACTCTTTGGGGACTTCGGGATTAGGCTCCCTAAAACTGGAACTGATAGGGCGAAGCCCCTTCAGATGGGCCCCTTAGAATTATTACTGTGGATGTAGCGAGCCCCGGCCACTAACTGCCAAGGCTGTGAACCACACAAAAAAAAATATATATATATATTATAACGAATGATGTACATGTACATACCACAGCTTTATCTCGAAGCTGGTATAATCTCTAGCTCTCAAAATCCTAGCTAGGGAAAACCATGAAAACCCTAACCACCACCAAAGATTCACAACAAGCTAACATCAACACTAGCAAGTCCCCCTTAGCTTCAACACTTGTCTCATAGAAGTGTCTGAGACATTTCTTCCTCTTTTCCTCAATTAAACATAACAAGTGGCACTAGGGTTTCCAAAACCCTAGTGTTCTTCTCTCACAATAGATACAAGAATATTCACAACAAGCTAACATCAGCACAGGCAAGTCCTCCTTAGCTTCAACACTTGTCTTATAGAAGTGTTTGCGACATCTCTTCCTCTTCTCCTCGTCAATCAAACATAACAAGTAGCACTAGTGTTTCCAAAATCCTAGTCTTCTTCTCTCATAAGAGCTACAAGAACAATGCTTCTTTACTTTCTAGGGTTTATCTCAAACCCTAGATTCTTTGCATCCTTTAGGGTCAAACCCTAACCCTAGAAAACTTTTAAATTTCCCCAAGAACCTTAGAGCTCCAAGATAAAGAGTAATATTACAATGAACAATACAAATAGAGAGAGGGAGAAGCTACTTTGCTACACTCCTCACATCTCTAACACAAGTGTGTGACGAATGAATGTGTGAAAGGACTCTACTTTGTTAGCTTTTGGGTTACTCCAAAAGCATTTACACCATGTTTGCGGGTGCTTCATGAGATTTGGGGTACATGGTGTGTTCAACCCCTGAATGGTCCAAGATGGATTGGCACATGGGAGATGGTCCATGACATATTTCCACATTGCAGATAGCTTACTTAATGGTTGCTTGACCTTAGTTGGGTACTTGCTTGGCATTCTTCTCTAAGGTGTTAAAATATTGTAACTTCGGAAGATATTCTAGTTGTACTAATTGTATTCCTCCTTCAGGAGGTGTAACTGATGTAATTGGTCATGTAAGAGTCATTGAAAGAAACAATGTAAACCTCCAAATGTAAGTCGAGTCAATAGTACCCATGTGTCATCATAATAATTATTATTTTGGTGTCTTACTTGACAAGTCTGCCCTATTACGTTTTAGGTCAAGTCAAGAGACAAATATAAATAGGGAGGTGCCCCCTTCATTTGTACTCACTTCACTCAAGCAAGTTTGCAAGAGAGAGAAGAACAAGTGCACGTAAAAATAAAGAGGAGAAGTTGTCCTGGGGTTTTACACTGTTTTGGTTGAGTTCTATACTGAGGATGTTTTGCGGGGTTTTCTCCCTTGTGGTTTCCCCGAGGAAAATCTGTGTTCTTTGTGTTGTTGTGCTTGTTGTTCTTTCAGTGATCCTACTATTGTAGATTGTTTTAGAATATCATCTAAGCAATTAAGAAAACTTAAGATGGTACCAGAACCACCCTGAAAGGAGACACTGTATAGCTAGGGTTTGTTATTTCGAACAAATCCCTCGATAGATCAACCAAAAAAGAGGGCTCACTCAACTCGCCCTAGGAAGGCACATCTTTCTGTGAAAACAAAACTGAATTCCGAGAAGTTTCATTTTTGGACCAAACACTATTGTTGAGAAGAACTAGGGCTTCAGTTTTCTTGAGGCTCCATCGTCAATCTCAAAAAAAGGAAGATACAGTCTAGCTCGCCTTAGGAAGGCACATCTTTTCCATCACTTAGCCCTACTAGTGATCTTAACTGGAAAATTAGGGTTTCTCCATCAAACCCTAGGTCATCCCGAAGAAGCTTAGTCAAAAGCAGTATTCATCAAGTATTACTCCTTCTATTTCCATTTGAAGTTCTCATTCTATTAAAGATGACAAACAGTACCAAGCTGGATGAGAAGCTTGAGGGTGCTGAGAACTTTAGAGCATGAAAGCATCGGATCATGCTCATCCTAGAAGAGAATGATCTAGAAGGCTTTATAAAGGAGGAAGTTGCAGAACCAGAAGGAGATGAAGCTAAGGCCAAACACAAGAAGGATATGATCAAGGCTAAGAGGATCATAGCTAACTCCATCAAAGATAACTTGATTCCTCAAGTATCTTCAAGGAGAACACCAAAGGAAATGTTTGATGCCCTATCCAGCTTATTTGAAGGAAGAAATATTAATAGGAAGACGATTTGAGGAATCACCTCAAAAGTGTAAAGGCTCAAAAGTCAAAAACCATGCAATCATATTTCACAAGAGTATCTCAAATCAAGGAAAGCAAGATACAATCTAGCTCACCTTGGGAAGGCACGTCTTTTCCATCACTCAGCCCTACTACTGATCTTAACTGGAAAATTAGGGTTTCTCCATCAAACCCTAGGTCATCCCGAAGAAGCTCAGCCAAAAGCAATATTCATCAAGTATTGCTCCTTCTATTTCCATTTGAGGTTCTCATTCTGTTAAAGATGACAAACAGTACCAAGCCAGATGAGAAGCTTGAGGGTGCTGAGAACTTTAGAGCATGAAAGTATCGAATCATGCTCATCCTAGAAGAGAATGGTCTAGAAGGCTTTATAAAGGAGGAAGTTGCAGAACCCGAAGGAGATGAAGCTAAGGCCAAACACAAGAAGGATATGATCAAGGCTAAGAGGATCATAGCTAACTCCATCAAAGATAACTTGATTTCTCAAGTATCTTCAAGGAGAACACCAAAGGAAATGTTTGATGCCCTATCCAGCTTATTTGAAGGAAGAAATATTAATATGAAGATGACCTTGAGGAATCACCTCAAAAGTGTAAAAGCTCAGAAGTCAGAAACCATGCAATCATATTTCACACGAGTATCTCAAATCAAGGAAAGCAAGATACAATCTAGCTCGCCTTAGGAAGGTGCATCTTTTCCATCACTCATCCCTACTACTGATCTTAACTGGAAAATTAGGGTTTCTCCATCAAACCCTAGGTCATCCCGAAGAAGCTCAGCCAGAAGCAAGTTTCATCAAGTATTACTCCTTCTATTTCCATTTGAAGTTCTCATTCTGTTAAAGATGAAAAACAGTACCAAGCTGGATGAGAAGCTTGAGCATGTTGAGAACTTTAGAGCATGAAAGTATCGAATCATGCTCATCCTAGAAGAGCATCTAGAAGGCTTTATAAAGGAGGAAGTTGCAGAACCAAAAGAAGATGAAGCTAAGGCCAAACACAAGAAGGATATGATCAAGGCTAAGAGGATCATAGCTAACTCCATCAAAGATAACTTGATTCCTCAAGTATCTTTAAGGAGAACACCAAAGGAAATGTTTGATTCCCTATCCAGCTTATTTGAAGGAAGAAATATTAATAGGAAGATGACCTTGAGTAGCTTCTTGGTGGTGTCCCAAGTGTCAATATAATAAATGTTATTTGTGTTGTCCAGTTGGACAAGTCGGCCCAGTCAGTTAGAGAAATCGGCCCTGTTAGGTTAAAGGTCAAGTCAACTAAAGAATATAAATAGGGAGGCGCTCCCCTTCATTTGTACTCACTCACTCAAGCTGTTTTGCAAGAGAGAGAAAGATTAGTGTGCCAGATAGAAGAGAGAAGCAGTTGTCTGGGTTTTACACTGCTCTGGTTGAGTTCTATACTAAGGAAGTTTTGGGGGTTTTCTCCCTTGTGGTTTCCCCGAGGAAAATCTTTGTGTTCTTGTGTTCTTGTGTTTCTGTGCTTGTTGTTCTTTAGTGATCTACTAGTGACTATTTGTTTTAAGATATCATCTAAGCAAATTAAGAAAATTCAACATGGTATCAAAGCCACCCTAAAAGGAAGCACTACACAGTTAGAGTTTTGTTACTTCGAACAAATCCCTCGACGGATCAACCAGAAAAGAGGGGTCTCTCAACTTGTCCCTGAAAAGCGCATCTTTCTGTGAAGACAGAACTGAATTTCAAGAATTTTCAATTTTGGGCCAGTTACTACTGCTAGGACAAACTAGGGCTTCAGTTTTCCTGAGGTTTCATGATCAATCTCAGAAAAGGGAAGATATAGTCTACCTCGCCTGAGGGAGGCGCATCTTCTCCACCATTCAGCTCCACCTGTGATCCCAACTAAAAAATTAGGGTTTCTGCATCAAACCCTAGGTCATCCAGAAGGAGTTCAGTCAAGAGTTATTTTCTTCAAGTAAGTACCATTCCTCCTTATTCCATTTGAAGTTCTTCGTCTTCTAAAGATGACAAAGAAAACCAAGCTAAATGAAAAAGCTTGAAGGTGCTGAAAACTTCAGAGCATGGAAGTATAGGATCATGCTCATCCTACAAGAGAATGATCTAGATAAATTTGTGAAAGAGGAAGTGAAAGAACCAGAAGAAGCTGAAGCTAAGTCCAAGCATAAGAAGGATATAATCATAGCTAAAAGGATCATAGCTGACTCCATCAAAGATAACTTGATTCCTCAAGTATCCTCAAGGGAGACTCCAAAAGAAATGTTTGATGCTCTATAGAGTCTATTTGACGGAAGAAACATTAATAGGAAAATGACCCTGAGGAATCAACTCAAAAGTGTAAGAGCTCAAAAGTCAGAGACCATGCAGTCTTACTTTACAAGAGTAGCTCAAATCAAAGATCAACTAGAATCCATTGATGATATGGTTGAAGAAGTAGAGATTGTGATGACAACCTTAAATGGTCTTCCAAGAGATTGGGAAGCCTTTACCCAAGGAATATGTTCAAGAAGGAAACTAACCAAATTTGGAAAGTTATGGGAAGAATGTGTCCAAGAAGAAGAAAGGATAGCAGCTAGAGAAGAACAGCTAAATGACAATGAGGATCAAGTCTTGACATCCCACACCAAAGGCAAAAGGAAGAGTCATGACCATCCTCCTAAGACTCAAGGGTTTAAAAGACCCAAGAGAGACTTCTCAAATTTTGAGTGCTTCACTTGTCACAAGTTGGGACACATTGCCATCAACTGTCCCACGAAAGCAGAAAGAATCAAAAAAATGAGAAGGTTTCAGGCCCATGCTGCTGAAGATAGTGATCAAGAAGTTGAAGAAGAAGCAAAGAAGGATGAAGACTCCAGTGAAGAATATGTTTTAATCTCTGCTCTAACAGGATCAGTCTCACCAGGAAATGACACCTGGCTAGTTGATAGTGGTGCCTCCAAGCACATGACTGGTTACAAGGAATCACTCTCATGCCTTGAACAAAAGGAATCTCCACACAAAGTAATGCTTGGAGATGATTCCCAATATCCCATTAAAGGAACAGGAGAAGCATCCTATAAATTGGATTCTGGAAAGCATATGAAAATGAAAGATGCCCTGTATGTCCCAGGACTAAAGAAGAATCTTCTTTCCATTTCAGCCTTAGATAAGAAAGGCTTCAGAGTTGATTTTGTGGATGGAAAAGTTCTCATGTGGACAAAAGGTAAACCGTAAAACCATAGATGATGCACTAGAGATTGGAGTTGAAGAAGGAGGACTCTACAAATTGAAGGGACATACAGATTCAGCATTAGCAACCATTACCATAAACCCATGTGAGCTATGGCACAGAAGGCTTGCTCATATTCACTAAAAAGCTTTACCAATTGTAAGCAAGGTTGTGATTGATTTACCACAAATTTAGATATAACATGGAGTGTGCAAAGGATGTGCACAAGGGAAGAATACTAAGAATCCTTATCCAAAAAGTGATAGTAAAGCAAAAGGGATCTTAGATATTATTCACTCAGATATATGCGGGCCAATGCAAACTACTTCATTAAGTGGGTATGTCTACTATGCTTCTTCTATTGATGACTACTCCCGCAAGACTTGGATATACTTCTTGAAAAGGAAGGATGAAGTGTTTGAAAGGTTCAAGGAATTTAAGGGCCCAATGGAAAATCTCTCTGAGAAGAAAATAAAGATTTTGAGGTCAGATAATGGAGGAGAGTTCACTTCAAATGATTTCAATGATTACTGCAAGGAAGCTGGGATTAAGAAGGAGCTCACAATTCTCTATAATTCACAACAAAATGGTGTGGCAGAAAGAAAAAATAGATCTATCATGGAAGTTGTGAAAGCTATGATACATGATCAAGATCTTTCAATGTACCTGTGGGCAGAAGCAACAAGAAAAATAGTATATGTATAGAATAGAATTTCCCACAGTGCCCTTGGGAATAAAACTTTAGAAGAGATGTTTTCCGGAGAAAAGCCAAAGGTAAGTCACCTAAAGATATTTGGTTGTCCTGTTTAGATTCACATTCTCAAGGAGAAAAGGACAAAGTTAGATCCTTCAGGAAAGAAGGGATTGTTCGTAGGGTATAGTGAACAATCAAAAGCTTATCGGATCTATATCCCAGGATACCGTCAAATTGAACTTAGTAGAGATGTCACATTTGACGAAGATGCAGCCTTCAGGAAGTCAAAGAAAGATAAGGAAGAAGAAGAGCAGCATGAAACTCCCAAAGCTGCTAAAAGTCCTAAACCGGTCATAAACGAAGAAGAAGTCCAGATACCTGAAGATCATGATATGACAAAACGTTAGTTACCTGAAGAATTACCCAATGAATTGATTTCTCGAAAGAGAAAACCTGCTTGGGCTCGTGAAGTAATAGAAGAAGCAAAAAGACATGGTGTTCCAGAAGGAACCATCCGAGAAAGAAAGAAGCCAAAGTCATACCCTGGTTATATGGCTTTGATGTGTGATCTAGTTGATAAAGAACCAACATGTTTTGAAGAAGCAATAAAACAGAATGAGCGGGCTGATGCAATGGTTGAGGAATACCAATCCATTATAAAGAATGATGTGTGGGAAGTAGTACCAAGACCAAAAGACAAGTCAGTGGTATCCTCGAAATGGATCTTCAAAACTAAATACTCAGCAATTGGAAAGTATAGAAAAGTACAAGACAAGATTTGTAGCCCGAGGATTCTTTCAGAAAGACGGAATCGATTATGAGGAGACCTTTGCACCAGTAGCTAGATACACCTCAATCAGAATCATCCTTGCCTTGGCATCCAATATGAAGTGGAAGCTACATCAAATGGACGTGAAGACAACATTTCTAAATGGCTTGATTGAAGAAGAAGTATATATCGAACAACCGCAAGGGTTCGAGACTAATGATCAGAAAACTCATGTATGTAGACTAAAGAAGGTGTTGTATGGGCTAAAGCAAGCACCAAGAGCATGGTATGGTAGGATCGATGGATTTCTGATGAGCTTAGGCTTTACTAAAAGTAAAGCTGACTCCAACCTCTAGTATAAGATTGAGGATGATGGGATTATGATTTTATTACTATATGTAGATGATTTGTTCTTGACAGGAGAAGATAAGCCTATCATCAAATGTAAGAAGAAGCTTGCTACAGAGTTCGAAATGAAATACCTTGGAATGATGCATTACTTTCTAGGTCTTGAAGTATGGCAATATCCAAATGAGATTTTCCTAAACCAAGGAAAATATACTGTAGAAATCTTAAAAAGATTTGGAATGTTAGGTTGTAAAGCTATGACTACTCCGATGACAACAAGTTTGAAGCTATTAAATGATGATACTTCGGAAGCAGTTGATGCCACCTTATATAGATAGATTATTGGTTCTCCGATGTACTTAACCAATACAAGACCATATATATGTTTTGCAGTAAACACCTTAAGTCGGTATATGGTGAATCTTAAACACATTCATCTTATTGGGACAAAACATGTGATGAGGTATCTAAAGGGAACTTTAGACTATGGGCTCATATATGCATCTAGTGGCAAGATCAAATTACATGGATATGCAAATTCAGATTGGGGAGGAAGTACCAAAGATAGAAAAAGCACATCAGGATGTTGTTTTAGTCTGGGATCAGGCATGATCTCTTGGTTCAATAGAAAGCAGACCAGTATTGCGCTTAGTACGGCAGAGGCTGAATACATTGCAGCATGTTCAGCATGTAGCGAAGCAGTATGGCTTCGAAAGATGTTAGCAGGACTATTCGATGTAGAGATAGATGCTACTGATATCCTCTATGATAATCAGAGTTGTATTAAGATGATGAAAAATCTCGTGTTTCATGATAAGACAAAGCACACTGAAATCAGATATCATTTGGTCCGGGATATGGTTCAAAAAGGAGTTGTAAAGCTCAAGTATGTTCCTACAGAGGAACAAGTAGTAGATGTATTGACTAAGCCTCTGGCTCGTGTAAAGTTTGAATACTTTCGAGACAAGCTTGGTGTATTTCGAAAGGACCTCTCTCGTAAGAGGGAGTGACAACAGATGGATGATGGATGCAGTGGTGAGTAGCTCAGTCTAGAGGAGGGTAAGTCTAGCTAGGCTTGTTTGGCCTGAAAGGGTTAGTAAGTCAGACGAGGCCTGTTGATCCTAGGGGGATTAGTATGTTTGGTTAGGCTTGTTTGGCCCGAAAGGGTTAGTAAGCCAGACAAGGCTTGTTTGGTCCCCAGGGAGATCCATCTGTCTAACTAGGGTTGTTTGGCTCGAAAGAGTTAGTAAGTTAGACAAAATGCCCGGATGGATCTATCAGAGAACTCACCGTGATGCTGCTCCGAGACGTTGAAGGGCAAGATGTATCCTTAGTATTGTTATACTGTTGATTATTGAGATGATTGTTTCAGTACTATTATACTGATGGTTGCTGAGATGTTTTGATGATTGTTGAGACAATTGTTGCAGTGTTGTTATACTGATGATTGTTGAGATGTTTGTTGAGACGATTATTGGAGTATTGTTATACTGATGATTGTTGAGATGTTTGTTGAGACGATTGTTGCAATATTGTTATACTGATGATTGATGAAATGTTTGTTGAGATGATTGGTTCAGTATTGTTACCCCGATGATTGTTGAGATGTTTGTTTCAGTATTGCTATGATTGTTGATATCTCTGTTTGTTTCAGTATTGATGATTGTTAAGTTGATTGATTGAGTTAGTACCAGTGTTGTTACACTGATGATTGTTGATGAGTTTGTTTCAGTATTCTTATACTGATGATGATGTTGATGTTCCAGCATCTCTATGCTGACAATGCAGATGATGATCTAGCATTAGATGGTGTTTGAGTTTAGCACTAACATGCTAATGATATTGTTGTTGATGTTTTAGTATCATACAAATGTTGCAGATGATGAAGTTACAGATGATGTCTCAGTATCCATATACTACCACTATAAGAAGATGATCCTGAAGATGATTCAGTATCCATATGCTGACGAGATAGATGACGATCCAATATCCACATAGAAGATGATCTAGTAGATGATCCAATACTCATACACTTACGAGATAGACGATGACTCAGTACTCACATACTGATGCTACAAAATATTTCAGAAGATGATAGAAGATGCCCAAGTACGTACGAAAGATGATTCAGTACTGAAGATTGCAGAAGATGATCCAGCTGAGATCGATGATGAAGACGAATGATGATGTTCCAAAACTTCCTATGACATATAGAGACTTAACAGTCAGATGTACAGTTGTAGTAGCAGTTGCTACTGTGGTTGAATGCCTTCCTAGTTAAGAGAGAGTGTTAAAGTATTATAACTTCGGAAGATATTCCAGATGTATTGATTGTATTCCTCCTTCGAGAGATGAGTTTGGTCTTGAAAGAAACAATGTAATCCTCCGAATGTAAGTCGGGTCAATAATACCCAAGTGTCAATATAATAAATGTTATTTTTGGTGTCCAGTTGGACAAGTCGGCCCAGTCAGTTAGAGAAGTCGGCGCTGTTAGGTTAGAGGTCAAGTCAACTGAAGAATATAAATAGGGAGGCGCTCCCCTTCATTTGTACTCACTAACTTAAGCTATTTTGCAAGAGAGAGAAAGATTAGTGCGCCAGATAGAAGAGAGAAGCAGTTGTCTGGGTTTTACACTACTCTAGTTGAGTTCTATACTGAGGAAGTTTTGCGGGGTTTTCTCCCTTGTGGTTTCCCTGAGGAAAATCTTTGTGTTCTTGTGTTTTTGTGCTTGTTGTTCTTTCAGTGATCTACTAGTGACTTTGATTTAAGATATCATCTAAGCAAATTAACAAAATTCAACAGTGAGTTGCTTCTAGACATTCAAATTACTCAATCTACCTATGTGATCTCTTCCCCCACCCCTCTCTCTCTCTCTCAACTGCAATATGTTTTGTATTTTCTACAATGCTTCAAGATGGAGGATTGTAATCTTTTTAGCATCCCTATTGCCATTGGGATGAAGTTTCCAGCAAATTTTGCCTAACATTTATCACTCTTTAGTGGGTAGTTTCTCTCACAAAGCTCCATTTCTTTATTCAGGGAGAAGAGATTGAGATCACTAGAACCTATACTTATATGGGGGTACAATTCGCAGGACCTCATTTTAGTCTACGACATGTCGTCCAACCCTTAGTCAACAAAGGATATGGATCATTAGCCCTTCTCAAGAGACAGTGCTTCAAACACCATTATCAGGACATCTCATCCAAGATGTCTCTCATGGACACTCTCATTCGACCCACAGTCCTCTATGGTTCATAGATTTGGGGGCATTACTTACTAGACATAGATTGGTCTTCAGTAGAGAGAGTGCATATCCTCCTCCTCATCGCATCATAGATGCAAGCAATTAGTTCCTCAACACATCATACTTGCAGAGTTCAATGCCCACCCCTTTCGACTTGCGGTGTTCCACTTCATCTCAATCTTACATCACTTTTGGAGCTTCAACGACTCAATGTTAGGGCGCAATCGATACCCATACTTAGCCTATCACTCATTGCAATCCATCACCTTGGCTAGCCCTTCAGGTCGTACTAAGCCTTGGTGCACAGGGGTCACAGATCTTTTAGCATCGCTTGGTATTGCAAAGGATTGACTTCCTCCATTTTGGTATTCCTTAGATGTGTCTGGCCACCTCTTACCTACTAGGCAGGAATTGAGCAAAATCACCTAGAGTGATATCTATAGACAATTTGTGCAAGTCACTTGGATCAACCCCTACGACGGGTTACACCCAAAGATGGCCTTTTATGATGTACATTTCATGAATATGAGGGATGGTCTCATCGTTCAACCCCATTACACACTCCGCCATTGGACACATGCTCTTTGTGTCCCTTTAGGCTAATTCAGAGTGGGCTCTCATTGTCTTAGGGTCAAGACAGATCACCAGATCGACCGATCATGCAGGATCTACCAGGTTTTCCATCTTCAATAGGTTGAGACCGAGGACCATTTCATCTTTCGGTGTCCCATCTATTATGAGATTCACAGGGAATTCCACAGTATTTTCAAGGAGCTTCTTCTCACGGAGTCCTAGTCTTTGGCTAGCTTCTTCAAGTATCCGGATCAAAGATGTCTAGCCTTATATTTGCAAGAGGCCCTCCAGCTCTAGTCCCTCCTCTAGCGACATTCGCAGTCAAGACCAGCCTCAACTCAGCAGATTACTTCCTTCTTTTCGATGCTGCCCTCCTTTAAGGGCACCAAGAGACTGACCGAGAACAATACTATTTCTAACCAAAGATTAGCTAGGACACAACATACCACTTATATCTCCACTGCACCCTAGCGACGTGGCCAGCCTCGACCCTACCCCAGCAATCGATCAACTACATCCAAATCACAGCAGCAAGATCCCCATCCTCGGTGGCGACACACTACCCATTATAGCTCTTCTTTCAGACAAATCACTATCATGAGATTTCTTCATTCGACCTCAGATGTTAGGAGAGACGCCTCCCATGCTTCCAATGCGCCATGACACATTCTCCATTTTGTATCACAGTTCCTAGACCCACTCTCCTTGTACATCTTTCTTTGGTAACGCCTCTCTTTGTACTTATTTCTTCTGGATTCGCTCTCCATCTTTGGAGCTAGCTCTTTTTGACTTTAGGATAGAGCTTCACATCTTGCTTTATATTTATTTAGGAGCCATCTTAGCACTCCCACTTTGTATTGAAATCATGTTACAACACAGTTCCATTGACCTACTTTTGTGGTCATTTGTTGGACATTAAAAAAATTATCTTATGTTATCTTATCTACCCTAATAATAATCAACTAGATATTGCCTTATTTCAAATTGTTAGTTTGTGTTCCTATGTTTTTCTGCATGCACCTCATGAGAGTCATTGGTAGGCGGCCAAGCATATTTTGCACTATTTGAAGGGCACTAGTCATATGGGTATTCACTATGTATCAAGAGCCCCTATTCATCTTCAAAGATTCTTAAATGCAAACTAGGTTGGTAATCTTGATGACTGTCCTTCCACATTTAGTTACTTGTTTACTCTTGGTTCTAGGCCAGTTTCCTACTGTTCCCAAAAACAACGAAGTGTGGTTCTATCTTCTAAAGAAGCTAAGTATGCCAATGCTCTCCTAGTTGGGAAGCATCTATTGTCTAGATGAGGATGATTCTTGATCAGTTGGGTCTTCTTCAAAAGAGCCCCACCCCTCTATATTTTGACACCAAAGTACCATCAAACTTATCCATAATCATGTGGATCATCAAAAAACAAAAAAACTCAGCTTTGGATTCATTATATCTATCATCTCTGTGCTCTAGGACATATTGTACCTATCTTTGGTCCTTTAGCCAATCAACTTGCAAATATCTTCACCAAAATCTTGTCAAATCCTACAGTCACTAGTTTGTGGCTTTGTATTGGTGTGGAAGACTTGCCATTTGGGGGGGACAATGTGTTATAATGGCATCGCACCACAGCCCATGTTCAGCTTAAGCGGGATTGTTGTAATTATTAGTATAATTTGTACTTATGGCCACGGCTCATGTATCAGTATGTGCTTGTAATTGTGGCTAAGACCATATTCTTTATTATTTTTTATATTATTAGGAGTGGTTATGACCAACCTAGTTAAACTTGATCTGCTGGCTCATTAACCCTATTGGAGTGTATGCCCTTGTTATGTAGGCCCATAACCCCTCTTGGGACTACGCTTCACTTGACTTATGTATAAGTACACAACTCAAGTGCTCATTTGTATCATCTCATCTTGTGATATTCTTGGTATAATATAGAAGTGTCATAATCCTAAGGGCACTTATAATTTGGCGTTTTATCTTATGATTGGCAATTTTCTCTTGAATGCACTAGTGCACCTCTGTTTTTTAAGTGCAATTTTCTCTAGTGTGCTTGTGGGAGGCTATTTCAGAAGTTGGATGAGATTTGGTTCTATCATTTTTCTTGTTGTTGACCCTTATAAATCTCAATGTTCCCATATAGAAAACGGGACAGATGTCTCCAACTATGGGAGACACCCCCTGACCTATTAGGGGACATCCCCAGCTGGAGTATCCTAAAATTGGGGAAGTCCCCAAGATCAATTCATGCCCCCTCTAACCCCGAATCACTAATTAGGAAACACAAATTAATTGAAAAAAAGATGAAAAAAGCATGTGCACCTAGAAGGAAACCCTAGGACAAGGTTGCGGGGAAGCGCCCCCCTGCCTTGCCCCCGCTCCGGAAGCTCGCTTCGGAAGGAAGCGTTATGGGAGCTAACCGGAAGCACGCTTCCTGGATAGCTCTTGATCCAGAGCGATTTCGGAAGCGCGATTCCTCCTTCAAAATTTCACTTCCTGCTATGTCCAGAAGCGCACGCTTCCTTCGTGCTTCGCCAATGCTTCCATCGCTTCCTCCCGTGCTTCCAGCTTCGCTCCTGACGCTTCCATCAGCGCTTCTCGATGCTTTCTACAACGCTTCCCCCATTAAACAACGCCCACGGCTCGCAGAAGAGAGGAAAGGGCCGCGATTTGGTTTTTGGAGGGAAGGAGGAGGGCTTTGGGGGATAAAGCCCTCTTCTCCAACCTCATTATCACTTTGCAAGAGAAGAGAAGAAGAGAAGAGAAGAGAAGAGAAGAAGAGAAAAGGAGAGGAGAGGAGAAGGAGAAGGTTGCCACCATTGGATAGCGGGAGCCAAAGAGGTAGGCTCTACAACCTTCTTTGTTCATTTGTCATTTGCTTTGTGTTAGAATGTAGTAATGTACATTGTTAAATCTCTAGTTCCTCCCTCATTCTATTGCAGGCAACAGGTTAAATCTCTAGTTCCATCTAGCATCAACCATGATGATGGGTTTATGGTTTATTTTGTTGGTTCCATTTGTTATTTTGATGGTGGTGGTTGGAAACCGAAGGAGGAATGAGGAAGAGGATGAAGAAGTGGGAAGTGGCACATACCATGGAGAGGAGGAGGAGGAGGAAGAGGAGGGAGAAGAGGAGGAGGAAAACCGAAAGAAAACCAAAGAGGACCCCACACCCTTGTGGAAATATGTCACAAGGCAAGCAGGAACTAGAGGGGGTGGAACCAAAAATTTTGTTTGCCCCCATTGTAAAAAGACATACACAGGTTCATATACCCGTGTGAGAAGACATCTATGTGGGCACATGCCATTTGATGAAAGAAAAACTGTAGGAGTTTGTGTTTGCCCAAATGTGGTATCAACACAAAGAGCCATGTATAAGAAGGAAGAATTTGAAGCACAAAACATAACAAAACGATCATCAGATGACCATGACCTTTCATGCTCACCAAGAACTGGAGGCCCATCCACCTAAGGCAGTGGATTCTCTCCCATGCAATCACGTGGCAAGACAATATCAGATTTCCTTGATCAAGGTGGTAGGGATGACGTGGATTCAAAAGTGTATAGGTTTCTCTATGCGTGTGGCATATCATTCAATGTTCTTCGCTCACCCTATTGGCATGAAATGGTAGAGGCCATCCGCACTGCCCCAGCAGGATACAAGAGCCTTGGGTATGACAAAGCTAGAACTGTGGGGCTTGACAAGGAAAAGGCCAAGATCCAAAATGCTTTGGGGCAATTCACAAATACTTGGAACGAGTATGGGGTATCAATTGTATCAGATGGTTGGACCAATGAGTAAGGTAAGCCATTGATAAATGTTCTTGGTGTCTCTGCTACTGGTGCAGTCTTCCTTTCGACACATGACTACTCAGATTAATTTCATGCCCTGCATTAACATTGCAAAACTCCTACTCAAAAACATTGAAGCTATTGGTCCATACAATGTCATCCAAGTCATAACATATAATGCTGCTAATTGTAAGGCAGCGGGAGCAATCATTGAAGATAAATACCTCAACATATTTTGGTCCGAGTGTTTGGTTCACATATTGAACCTTTTGATGCATGACATTATTAAGTTGAAGGAAAATGAATACAAATGGATTGGTGAACTATACAAAAAGGGCAAGCACATGATAAGATTTATTACCAACCATAGCAATGCCCATGGCATTTTCCGCACTCACTCAAAGTTAGAGCTATTAAAGATGGCAAAGACTAGATTTGCTAGCTATTACCTCACCTTCAGGCGCCTTTTGAAGGTAAGAGAGGCATTGGCTAGCATGGTATAAAGTGAATCATGGCAAGTCTTGAAAGATAGGGCTACATCCACATCTGACAAGCTTGATTTTCAGGATGTGGAAGACACAGTTCTTGATGGTCAATTTTGTGCAAGTATCAAGTTTGTTTTGCAGTTCACAAAGCCCATTTATCACATGATTCGGTTTGCAGATACAGATAAGCCGGTAATTGGGGAGGTGTATTGTTGAATAGAAAGATCCCATCCTGTATGACCATATTCACACACATGTGGTCAAAAGGTGGGAACATCTCAACGTTCCACTGCATGCCTTAGCATATGTACTAACACCAAAATATTATTCTCCATCTTGGTTGGCCAAACCAGCACCTGGAGGTGGGGTTAGGAGAAAGCCCCAGGGCCCACACAGATCCAGAGGTACAGGTTGGGTACATGGCTGCTATAGACAAGTTGGTCCTTGATGAAGAGGAATGTGCCTTATTGTGTAGTGAATTAAGCAAATACCTCAGTGATATTGGTCCGTTTGGTACTTTGCATGCTAGAAAAGATCGAGATAGGGCACCTCCTATTGAATGGTGGAACATGTATGGCTCATCATGCCCACGCTTGCATAAATTGGCA
>LPNX011121701.1:1514459-1527450 GCA_001517045.1 Pseudotsuga menziesii
GCGGTAGCAACAACAATGCCACCACCATCTGCTTCCTTGTTTCCAGATGCACGATCTTTGCCTAGAGGTTCAACTTCACAACCCCCACCTGCATCAGCGAGGGGGGGTCATGCAAGACCAAGTCTTGGACGTGGCTCAAGCCGCTCAACATCAGTGGCTACTGGGGATGAAAATCCCACTCCCTTTGTTCATAGACCACGGGAAAAGAAATTAGAAATTTCTTGTGGCAAGAGGAAACATCCATAAAATCTACTTTTTTTGTCTTTTCTTATTTACAGTACTTTCAAGTTTCTGCACTATTGAGATTTGAGAACTTGAATCATTACTCTTTTGAAGTTGAACTATGAAGCTGTACGGTTGATAACTTGATGTTATGGATAATGGACCTATGTTTGACGAATTCACTAGTATATGATAATTGATTGAATCATTGATGGTTGATGAATGATGTTATATGGTATTATGATTTATCATGTTATGGTTTATTTCATGTTTTTATGTTTTCCATGACTAATTCAACATTCTACAAGCATTTGTTGGCATATATGCATCAAAATATATTAAAAATATGTATTATATAAAAAATGCTTCCAAACCGGAAGCTTCTGAAAAATTCGCTTCCCGCTCCCAACTAACCTTGCCCTAGGACATCATCGCTCGGCCCATTATATCTGCCCAAAACCCTGAATCCTTCTCATTTGCCACGATATTAAGAGATTGAAAGAAGAAAAGAAGCATTGAGGAAATGATGAAAAATTGAAGATTGTGGATGAAGAAACTAGGAAACACAAATTAATCAAATGGTGCCCCCCCTCCCTGCAGAATCACTAATTAGAAAGCATAAATGATTTAAAAAACAGATTAAAAAAAGCACATGTGTACTTGGAAGAAAACCCTACGACGTCGTTGTTGGGCACATTATATCTGCCTAAAACCCTAATTTCTTCTTATTTGCCATGAGGTTAAGAGATTGAAAGACGAAAAGAAGCATTGACAAAATCATGAAAATTGAAGATTGTAGATGGAGAAACTATCAAAAGACTTGAAGAGAAGATTTGCAAGGTTGAAGAAGCACTAAATACAGAAGAAATCAAATCAGAAATACAATCCAAAATTGAAGGACATGAGACTCTAATGGATGGTTTCGCATTGCAGCTCCAGAGGGAGAAGGAAGAGATTTTCTGAATTCTGGTTTCTGGTTTTCTTTTTCAGATTTTCTGATTTCTTATTTTCTTTTTCAATATTTTTTTATTTTCAGATTTTTAGTTTGAATCTTGATGAGTGACTTTCAAGTTTCTCTATGATCATTGTCAAATGAAGAATCTGAATCGTGATTTAGATTTAATGTTCAAAGTTAAGTCTTGAATCTTTTTATATTCATTAGTGAATGAATCATATTATTTCATGTTTTCAATTCTTCTGTTTAGCATTCGTTTCAGTGCTACTTTTACAGCAAAAAAAAAATCCTATATATAAAATGTTATATATGCAGTACCCTGGCATCCCCCCAGCACCCTGATTTCAAAAAATGGCATCCCCATCCCCATACTTGTCACTGTCACCATGTACCTTGGCAACTTAATTTGTAATCATCTTGGGTTTGGCTTGTAAGGCGCCTATTTGGTGATTGGGATGCCTGTCAGGAAGCCTACTTCCATGGCACGGGTTAGTAACTCTAATGGATCTAAAATCCGAAATTCTCTAACACTTATTTGTCTTATTTCAGATTCATAACTATGTTATCACAGCTCTATCTGGATTCTGGATATGTAGTCTATGAGGATTATATGAGTTACTGGAATTTAGGTCCAGGACACAGTGTTCTAATTCTGATTTCGACAGAATTAGTTATTTTTGGTGTCGGCAAAAATATAAGCACTTTGAGGGGGTTTTACATGTTTAGGGCTCTTTAGACACAAAACCAATCTGAACACTTACCTGCAATATGTATCTGAGCATTCATGGCATTTCTATCTATGAAAAACTCAATTTACTCACTGTTGTTTTGCTTATACTAATCACGCTACTGATGAATTGCGTCTTATTCTGACATGCTTCTATGGTGCACTCATTGAATTTTTTACTTTCATTGTTGGTTCAGCTACTGTGTTTACTATATCGTGCTTATAGACTTCATGTGTCAGTACTAGTTTTATTTTCATGTTTATTATGCTAAAGGCATTATTTATGACTTGCCCCAGAAAAATAGGATCGGAAGTCTCTACAGCCATTTCATGATCTGAAATCAAACCAGTATATATTTTGAGGCAATTCTTCTCATCCTGTTAGATACGTCTGAGTCTTTTCTCCTCCTTATTAAAAGAAGTAGTAAGGTGAATCTGGTTCGGGTTCAGAGAATTAAACGTCATTTTGTAATTCCAGGACAGAAATCAGAAAAGCCTAAGCCTAGCTATTGGGTTACTTCATCTATTGTGCTAGGGTGGGCTGGGACGGCATGGGACATGATGAGATGAGATCGCGGGCAAGCGAAAAATAAATTAAAGAAGAAAATTCTTAAAAATTAAGCGGAACATGGTGCAGTGAATTGTTGTTCGCAATTTTTTGACGTTTTCAACGACCTCACCACAGAGCGCAACTATCACATCTCACTCACCCCAAATTAAAATTTAATATTTATTCAGAAATGAAACCAAATATACAATTCACGTCAGTCCATACCTTACTTTGCCCTAACCTTCCCTTGCACTGTGGGTGGTAAAAGGAAAATAAGAATGCCTGAAAATTGGCCGGCACCTGCTGCTGCTCCCGGTCGTGCTGCCTTTTCTTCTTGTCCGTATAAACCTACATTGCCAAAGTTAAACTTTAGAGTGGGAATGTTTATCACTGAGGAGTATAATTATTTTTGTTCCAATATGTTAGATATAATTAGTTATTTTCATATATTAATAAAAATAAAAATTATTTCATAAAGCATATTAAAATCATAAATTTCATGTTTGGTAAGAGAGGGACATTAATAGTGGTGTATTTTTTTCATTCATCCACCTGGTCAAAGTCTATAAAAGTGATTTCAATCGACTTTTTTGATTGGTTTTTTTTCTTGTTATTTATAATTGAATGAAAGAGAAAAGAAACATTACATATGTAGTTGTTAAAACATCTCCAAGGTAGAGATGTATACAGATGGCAAGTGACTTTCCGGATGTTGAAATTAACATGGCTAGCCAATGAAAAAGTCAAAAAATATACATAAGAAGAAAACCAGATCAAGTATAAAGCAGTGAGAATCTGAAAATAAGAGGATAAAAAAACTGCTAAGACCCAGATCTAGTAAATAGTGACTTTCTCCTCGCAGGAGAGATCTCCCTCAATGTATTCCTGAAAGAGAAGACAACCTTCATCACATAGAAGAGCTTTCTTTGAAAGAGAGTCCACCACCTCGTTGAACTCCCTGTGAACATGTGAAACATGTAGTTGCCAAAAGTGGGAACTAAGCTCAGCAGTTCTAGCTAATCAATGTGTCATTGATATATTACCCAGCTTTGCTATTCCATTATGCCAGTTGATAATAATCGAAGAATCATCAAATATCTGCAAGGAAATGATGCCATTTATCTAAGCAAAGTAAAGTAATACCCAAAGGGCGAGTAACTCTACTTTAGTGTTAGTTGCTTGACCACACCCCAGCATGAGATGAATGTGATGATTAGCATTTACTTTGAGCAACGCCCCACAACCACCAACACCCCCTTTGTCTGCATGGTCAAAAAAACCTATGGCACATCCCTCTAGAATATGAGGTCCCACCAGTGATCTAATTTTTGTAATGGGTTTCTCAACTATATATTCCTTATACATCCCAATAGACATAAAAGTAACAAGTTGTGAACTTGGAGATTTCCCATGGAAAATAACCAGATTTCTCATGAGCTGGATATGCCAACAAATAAAGGATGAGAGGAATTTATATGAAAGTGCCTTAAGGTGTCATTCACGTAGATTTTGACCAAAGGTTCCAAAGGCCCAGATTTCTTTGATCTGTTGAGATGTGTAAACACGAAACCAAACATGTTTGCTAAAATAACAGTGAACAAGAAGGTGCTCAATTATTTCAGCATCTTTTCCACATAGGCAACAAAAGCTAGGTCCACTCCATCCTCTTTTTTGTAAATTTTCCCAAAACAATATTTTGTTCACCAAGTAGAGCCAAACAAAGCATTTCAATTTTGGGGGGGTTTGCCATTTCCAAATCTGAGATGTCCACCAGTCTAAGGAAGGACTAATATGAGACTGAGCTAAATACATATAGGCCAGTTTTCCAGTCAGTGGCCCCTCATAATTATGCCAAGACCATGCCAAGGTATCATCCTCGGAGATAAGTCTAATGCCACCTCCATCGAGTAGTGATACAAATGAATCCCATTCATCTCCCAAGGCCCCTTGAAGGTCCAAATCAATATCATGTATCCAGTATGATCCCATAGGAGTGGGTCCACCGAGCCTAGTAATTTGATTCAATGAACTGATTCCTAATCCTGCAAGTCGATCAAGTATACCAAAGCTAAGGTTAATGGGACCACTACATCCCACAATCTAGTTGCTTCCCACATTGATAAGTGAACCACTACCAACCCTCCATGCAAGATTAGATTTTATCCAAAGATAAACCTTCATGAACCTTTCCAAAAATATGAAGCCCCCTGCCAACGTTTAGGACATTATCGGAACCATTGATAAAATGGTTTTCCATGCAAATATTTGGTCCCGATGACCTCCTTGCATAATCCTTTTCCAGTTAATGCTCTCCAACAATTGTTCATGACCAATGTTGAGTTAAACCAGTGTAACTATTTTATGTCCCAACCACCCAACTCTTTGGGTCTAATTCGCTTATCCCACGCAGCTAGATGCATATGAGTGGATACCGTAGAACTTGACCATAGGAAGTTAAACATTATCTGCTTGATAGTATGTTGTATGGACTAAGGAAGTAATGCCAATGAAAACTAATACACTGGTATTGCAGTTAACACCGACTTAACCAGTGTCTAATGACCCCCAATAGATAGACATTTGTAGGAGTAATTATTTATCTGCTTATCTATCCTTTTGATCATTCATCCCCAATATTTTGCTTGGTAGTTGTTTGCTTTGATAATATTAAAAAAAACAAGATATTTCAGACCCGATTCTAGTGATTCCTTCTTGAAAGGAAAGAGGGGTCTCATACCTGCTTCCAACTCATCTGTGTTGGATCCAACCTAGAAGGTGGATTTCTCCATGGTAAGTTCCATCTCAACATCCTTACAAAAGACTGTGAAAATCTTGTGGAACTCCTCCCAAGTATTCAGGCCCCTGACTCCAAATATCATAACGTCATCAACAAAGATAAAATTTGTAATTTGCAATACCCTGGAAACTTTAATACCTTCTACCTTACCATCCTTTTTGGTCGAGTAGATCATCTTGTTGAACCTTTCCATGATGAGGAGAAATAATATAGGTGATAATGGGCATCCTTGTAGCATCCCCTCAGAGATCTTGAAAAATCTAGTGGGAGAGCCATTTATCAACGCTGGCATATTTGCTAAGGAAACACAAGCCATCACCCAGTTGCACACCAACAAGGCTAATCCAATTTGAAGAAGAATTAGCCTAACAATATCCCAGTTGACCTTGTCATACGCTTCAATAAAATTCAATTTGAGAACAAGGACATACTTCTTTTTTCACCTGGATGGAGTGTAGAACCTCCTGTGAAATGCCTATGGCATCAGATATTTGACATCCAGGAATGAAGTCGAATTGCTCCTGAGAAATTGAAGAGTCCAAATATGGTTGAATCATGTTTGAGAAGACTTTTGGGATGACTTTATACACTAAATTACAAAGAGATATAAGTCGGAAATCAACAAAGCTTCCTGGCTTATCCAATTTGGGGATGATTGTGATAAAGGTCGAGTTCATACCACCAAGCACATGGCCTTATAATATGGATGATCCAATCATCTGCAATAGCTCAACCCCATGGGATTAAAAAAAAAAAGATAAGAAAAACTCAATCGACCACCCATCCGGTATAATCCAATCATCTGCAATAGCTCAGCCCCACGAGATTAAAAAAAAAAAGATAAGAAAAACTCAACCAGCCACCCATCCAATCTAGGATGGTGGGTGTCTTGGTGGTTGTCAATTTAAATATGTCCTATATGCACTTTTCCTCTCTCCCATTCATCCCGTTTCCCAACCTTACTATGTTGTGTGCGTTGTTTTTTCAGTGCTCAAAAGAGAAACAGTCACTCCCTCATGAGATGGAGAGATTTTGCCCCAGTGGTGAGAACCCTTCTGCAATTCATGGTATCACTTTATTGTTCATTGTGTGTCAACATATTGTTTTGCGAGAGTAAGACGGGTTTTTTGGAGTTGGAGAACTTGGTTGCAAAGTTTATCGTCTTGGGTCTTTTGGAGTTGGAGAACATGATTGCAAAGTTTATGGTCTTGTTTTTGTTGGAGTTGGAGAACACATTTGCAGAGTTTATGGTCTTGGATTCTTGGGAGTTTGACACGCTGCTCCATTGGGATGTATGTGGTCAAGTTGTCAACCAAGCAAAATAAGAGAGGGGTGCCAATTGATGTTGTTCACTATGCAAGGAAAGGTAAATATGATGTTTGGTTTTCATGTATTGAAATCTTTTTATGCCTATTGAAAGAGAATAATAATGCAACGATTTGTTTTGTAGTGAAAGGTAACTTCTTGTTCTATTTTTGTTGATTCCAATCTTGTTATGCATGTTGAAAGAGCATAACAATGTTGTTGTTTGTTTTGTAGGGAAGGGTAAGTCTATTGTTCAATTTTTGCTAGTTGAAATATTGAAGTCTACCCTAAATTCAAATTATGTGACATTTGTGGTAGATAAACAATGGTGGATTTCATCTTGAATATGTGAAGTATGGATTCAGGTGCAAGAATTGTCATTATGAAAACTTATGTGGCGGGATTTCACTCCCACTGTCATATGAACCTCTACTGCTTTTTTCAAGACATCCAGTTTTGTAAGGAAATATGTTTGCAAATATGTCATTGCTAGTTTGTGGGTAATTGTGTGTAAATGATGTGGGTTGTTGTGGGTTTAGCTACTTGACATCTAATGTGGACAATTCGACCACATTGCTTTATGGCCATGTGGGTCACTTATGGGTTTAGCTATTTTACGTCTAATATGTGGGTTTGACTACTTGACATTTGATATGGGTAATTCAACCTCTAGTTTGATTTCCATGTGATTTTATGGGTTTGCTTGGATGTTGGAAACATGTTTGGTTACAAATGTAAACCAAGTTATTGGGACTTAGACTTGGGGGATTGCTTTGCTTTGCACGTGGGTTCATGGGTTTGCTTGGATGATGGAAATGGGTTTGCTTACAAATAATTACTAAGTTATTGGGCCTTTGAATTGTGGGCTTGTTTTACTTTACACGTGGGTTTATGGGTTCACCTGCATCCTAGTAAAAAGTCAACCTTTAATAGGTAAAAGTTGAGAAAAATTGACCTTCTAGTAGCTCCAATAACTTGGTAATGTTTGTAATTTGTTATAGAATGTTGTGGGTTTAGTAATTGGTTGATGATAGCGTGAGTTGACTTGCGAGTTTGCTTTGATTTATGTATTGATCCAGGTGGATCATCTCAAAGTTGATCAAATTTAAAGTCTTAAAAATGTAAATTAAAGCTTATAGGGTGAAATAGTTCGTCGACGGCTTTCCAGCGATGCTTGTTTCGCAGAAAAATACCTCCAGATGCAAAAGTTATTAATGTTTGAAGTTTCAACCATTTTGGTTTAAATTGATAAAAAATGGGCTATTTCGGCAAAAATTGGAAATCTAATTTTTTTATAAAATTTTGGGGAGTCCATGGGATTCAACCCCATGACCTCCAAATCCTTCACCAAGCCTGCTTAACCAACACTCCACACATTGTTCCTTGTCTTGTAAAGGTTAAACACTATATTTAAGGTTGAATGAAATGTTATTTGGAAAAAGGGGTGGAGCCGAAGGATTAACCCTCGGACCCCTCTTATAGCTATGTTATATATCGTATCCAAACCAAGACTGAATAATCCCTCGACCCTCTCTTATATCTATGTGATATATCCTATCCAAATGAAGACCAAATAATCCCTCGACCCCTCTTATATCTACAAACCGTATCACCAAAATATAACCATATCACCCAAATATAACATGGAAACCCTCTTATATCTACAAACCCTATCACCAAAATATAACCATATCACCAAAATATAACATGGAAACCCTCTTATATCTACAATATCACCAAAATATAACCATATCACCGAAATATAACATGGAAACCATACCATATAACCATTGTTCAAACAATGCAACAAAACATTGATACAGGGAGAGGTCCGCAAGTTTGAACCCGCAACCTCCTCCCCCATGTCCAAGTTATTTAACCAATGCACCAAGAGTGCCACTTGTTATCAAAAGCGGCGAAAAATTGTTATAACTTCCAGGTGAAGATATGAGGGCAAAACCGCCCAAAAACCACTATAAAACCGAGGCTCGAGCACAGATTTGAGACAGAGAGAATGTGTGTTTTGGTGCAGAGACCAAGGCCAGTATAGGGCACGCTTCCCAAAAAGGTATTGCATAGTTCCTGGGGTGTATTTGCATGCATTCCAAGGTGGTTTTGCACGCATCCAAAGACAGTTTTGGAATGCTTCACGAAGTAGTTTTCTGTACAGTTCCTGAGGTCTTTACAACAAATAATGGGCACGATTCTCAAGGGGAGAATCCGTACAGCGCTGTACATTTGTACGCTGAGGGTGTTCTCGATTTGCGTGCCAAATGAAGCTTTAGGGAAATATAGTCAAGTTTATACTCATTTATCTTGATTTTTCAAGAGGAACGCAGTGGTGCAGTCTGTTTCTGAGTCTGACTGACAAAACTCATAAGTGTTTCCAAAACACTCGTTTTGTAAGCTTTTGAAGGCTAATAAGATTAGCCTTCCCATTGGAAGTGGCCCAAAGACATAGCCCAAGAGGGGTGAACTCCGTTATCAATTGTTGTCTTCATTTTATTGTTTGCATATCTCTTTTATTTGCTTATGTGATTGATTTAAAGCATTAAGATTCCATCTTTTAAGTCTGTTTATGAGTAATTAACATATGGAATTTCACATGCAAATTTTTAATGGTTAAAAAGATCCTTAAGATTTTCGTATCAAGTTTGGTATCATAGCAGTTTGACCATTGCATTCTAATTTTATGTTAACAAGATCCAGGCTAAAGCGAGGTGAGGGTGTACTTGAAGCTTTTAATCCAAAAATTGGACATGTGCATCGAAGAGAGAAAATAATAGATGAAGACTACCGAGGAGAAGACGAGAAGGTCTCCCGTAAGGCTTTCTATCAGATGACAGACAAAGTAGAAAAATTGTTTGCATATTATCAAGATATATTGGAAAAGAAGAAAACGAAGAAGTAGCAAGCAAAGGATAATGCTTGGGGAAAAGGAAAAGACCCTTCTAAAACTTCTTCTCCATCTTCTTCTTATTCTTTTGAAAGCTCCAATGTTTCTTCTTCAAATCCAAAGAAACGAGTTGAGTTGAAGGATAACTTGTTCGGACTTCAGAAGACCTTTGGAAGTACTTCTGGGAAGTGCTTGTTGTACTATATCACATGTTCATACCCCATGGGGGAATTGTAATAAATGTTCTAGCATGATAGCGTCTGTAAAAGACTCGGTCTCTTAGACTTTATTTGTCAATCCGATCAGCCCAGGGAGTTTTTTCCCTTGGTTATTATTGGTTGTTGAATAAACGACTGATAATTTCAAAGTTTTTCACTCCATACCTCCAAAGTTGGGGTGGTCGGCTTGGCATTTAGGCCTATTGAGGTTATTAGAGTCTATGTGTCAATGTATAAGCATGCTAGACATCATGGTCGAGTCATATGAACATGTCTAAGTTCCCCTAGTTGTTTTTCAATTTTTCAATTTTTTAGTTTTTCAGTGTTTTTTATTAAAAATTTAATTTTTCCAAAACTTAGGCTATTTTTTAATAGTTTAATTGGAAAAATTGATTTTGTAATAAAAGTGGGCCAAATAATCAGTTTCAGTCATGTAGGTGCTCATTTTCAAGCTAAGAGCACCATGTAAACCCATGGACCCACTATTTCCTAGTTTTGAGTGATTTTCCATCACTTAGGTTAGAAGGCTCCAAAAATCAATTATTGATTATTTTAATTAATAAACTGATGAATAATGGAGCAAATCCAAAATCATAAATCAGTGGATTCTTAGCCGATTTGATTGAAATCAGTCAGATCTGAAGCAGATTGACTGGATCTGACAAATCCTTGACTAAAGGAGGTGATCAAATCAGATCCAGAGTTGATCTTCAGCTGTCTTCATGGGGAATTGCACCCTCTCTCTCTCCTCCACACGTGTGGACTCTCCTGGATGCTTTGTGGACTGATGTGTCGGTGTATGGGTTGATGTGTCAGCTCAATCAAGCCCTCAGTTGACAAGTAGGCTCAGTTCAGCTTCAGTTCTGCATTGATTGACTCTCCATCAGCTGATTTCATCTGATTCCATGAGGAATTGCGCCCCCCCGGGCTAGATGCCCTGTTTTTTGTATATATCCTGGTTGAGGCTCCTTCTTCCAAGCTAGTAAGAGCTGGATTGAAGGGCTTGCCATTGTAACTGTGTATTGATCATCATTTGTTGAAATAAAGAGAAGCTTTGGAGGCTCAATTGTGGAGTACATTTCATGTGTGGATTATCATTGTCATGCTACATTTGAGGTGAAACTACTATTTTTTCAATTTTTTGCACTTAACTATTGTCTGCCTGAATGGTTATTGAAATCATAGGGATAGATCATTGTAAGTAAGCTTACTTACTTCTATTTTTCTACATATGTTTGAATGAGCTAATACCTGTATGCTAAATAGGATTATTTGCATGTTGTATCATCTACTTCTCATATGTATCTTCAGATTTAATGGTTCTGTTTGCAGGATTTGTTGTGTAGCTTATAGGTTTGCCGTGATTGGAAGATCTATGGTTCAGGTTTGAGTCCATTGGTTTCCAACAGAGATTGCTAAGATCGTGCCCCTCAGTGCTTCACTACCAAGTTTCCTTTGCAGATCTGCTTCAGTAACAAGCACTTCTCTTCCCCTTTTCTTCCTTTAAAAATCTTAAATTTTCTTCAAACCGGTTACTATTAAGGAGTATTATTGCTCAGATCTGTCTCATTAAGAAAATTACACATAGATCTAGTTAGTAAGGTCCCTTCCTAATTCTAGATCTTAGTTTTGTTTTGCATATAAAGTTACATTTTAAGAGATCTAGCTGAAATTACCATATTTTCGCAAGCATTTTAATGAAAATTTGTAGCTTGATTTTAAGGTAGTTTCCTTTGCTATACGTTAAAATTTCATATTATGCAATAAAAGTGCACATATTATTGGATACCCAAAAGGCAAGCCAAGATCCCAAGGAAAGCCTGCTTTCCTTGATTCCTGTTTTACCCTTTTAACTAGTTTTCAGCTTACTTTTTTTCGGTTAAAAGTAAGCTGACCCAAAGGTACTTTCAGAGTGCTTTTGGGAATATTTTAGTCTAATATGATTGCTTTTTTTTAGTAGTTTTGACAGAAAAGAAAGGAAGCTGCTGTTCGGAAGTGGCCTCAGGAGCGTTCAAATCCCCCCAGGGGTCTCCCATTTGACTAAAACCTTTAATTTTCGCACTTTGTAAGCTCTTGATTTCACTCTGTATAAGGATCAAGAGGAATTATATCAGTTCTCTGATATTGTAACCACTGTTAATAAAAAATAATTTTTGAATAGGCTCTTTCGAGCCCATTCCCCGTCCCCCCTGGGGGGATTTGCGTCGGTGTCTTTTTTGTTCATCCGTTTTCAAACTAGCATTGATCTAATCTGCAGGGTAGTATACTTTATTTCATTATCAATTTCATTTTCCATATTTTATATTTCAAAGTAATCTTAATACTTACCCCACGACTTCCCTATTGACCCGAAAGGGGAAAGAGATTCGTTGTAGGACTAATTAGAAAACTAGAATTGTGTATTTGTTTTCTTTTCTATCATTTGTTTTTCAGCTATTATAAAATTAACCCCTCCTCTATTCCCCGATTGAGATCCACTTGGATCGAAAGAGGTTCCTGGAGGGTTTTCTTTTAAACAAGAACACCCAGTTTAAAATTTACTAAAATTGACAAGACTCCAGTGTGTATGCTCTGCACTTGGCTGCAGTTCGTCCGATCATTCAAGCTATATCAAAATCACTTGAGTGACTAGTATAATTAGGACTCACTCTCCCAAATTAACAAACCAATAGGTGAAAATCTTGGTAATTGAAAAATATATTTTTTCTAAATCAAAGATAACATTGACACAGTGCTGAAGTTTTTGAGAGGCGGCGTCTGCAGTGCTAGGGTTCAGGATTTGCTGAGGGCTTCGGCCTCCTGCCGCACCTCCAGCCTCCCTCGCGACCTCCACATCGACGCGCAGCCTTGTTCGGGCCTCTTCCATGGAGTCCGTGGTAGCCTGCGGAGGCGCCTCCCCTGCGCGGTCTGTTGCAGCTGCCAAATCCGTGGCTCCTTCGATCTCCGCCGGCCCCAAATCCGGCCCTCCTCCTTCATATCCGGCCTCCTCCAATGGCTTCTCTCTCCAGGACGCGGCCTCTCTACGCAGGGTCTGCCCTTCCTTCAAAGCTGTGGCCTCCCGACGGGGCGAGCTCGCTGTTCGGCCCTCTACGATTCCGAAAGCCCCAGCGATCTCCATCCAGATGCCGAATGAAGCCCTGGAGTTTGCTTCTGAGTTGAGCAAGACGTCCTTGGTTTGCAGATTCAATGGCTTCTGGCCTAGCCTGGAAGATCTCCGTTTCTGGATCTCTTCTGCTTGGTCCCCTTTGATTGTTGGTGAGGTTGTTGCTTGCCCTTGTGCAAAGGGTTTCTTCGTGGCCATTTTCGATTCCGCTGAAGATA
>LPNX011121701.1:1527554-1574186 GCA_001517045.1 Pseudotsuga menziesii
CGGCATCAATCCCAGAAGAGGATACCGAATCCGACCCCAAAGAACTTATTCAGGGGACAGACCCAGTAGAAATGCCTCCGCCCACGTCACCAAAGCCAACCCAGCGAATCCCAAACTGGGCTGATCTTGCCGATGCTGAAGAAACACAAGGCCAGATGGACATCCATGATCAAGGCCAAAGCAGCGAATGGCAGATAGTATCAAAAAAAAAAAAAAACCTAACCAACATCGGACAGATGTAATGACACGAAGCCGAACAGGCTCGCTGAAATAACTACCCTCAAGTAGCAATTAAGGTTGATGCAAGTTTGCACGGTTATTGAATTACTGAGTGACAGAAGCTATCTCTTTTGATGTAATGAACCGAGTGGTTTGCCACTGTTTTTAATACAAATCTTCCCAATGTTATTGTCTAAAAAAACAAACCAATAGGTGAAAATCTAACACCTAGATCAAACCATCACGGTGGAAAAATATCCAAAGGAAGCGGGAACTTCTGAAAAGTGACCTCGGGGCGCCGATCTCTGTCACACCCTAACGGGTGTGTTATGAACAATAGCCCCAGAGACTCCATTCAGCCCACATATTCCTTGCAGGTAGCCGTGAAGTTTTAGTTTTGGACATACTCCAAGTACTCTCGGGTATATATGGAGTCCACCCCTTCGCCTCATTTTAAACAACTCACACCTCAAATTTAACTTAAAACGTACCAAGAGGCAATTGCAAAACATTCACTCCAAGCACATGCAAGTACATTGATCTTATTTTTTGAATCCATTCTAAGGCATTGGTTATTTTCTTGCTTTATATATAGTGTGTGTCTCAGCATTGTGCTTTCGTGTGTTCATTTTTGTATCTTGTCATCTTTGATTGTCTATAGTTAAATTTCAAAATCCTAATTAACTCATTCAGTTTAACATCACCATACTAGGTAATTATCCTTAGTAACTTAATAGGGTCTACCCCCCTTCGCTTCGTTAGGAGTTGAGCCTAAACGGAGGAGTCAAGAACAAGGTGACAACCTTGACTCGAGACTTGCCCCCAAGGACACACCGAGTGGCTTGAAGATTTATGCCACGTGACCCACGTGTGTGAAAGGCGGCAACAAGGAATTCATTAACATACTTTAGAACATCAAACTTCAACCCTTTCCATGATAATATTTCCCTCAACATTCGATATGTTTTGAAGAAACCAGGATGACGGCCTGCTAGAGGAGAATCATGAGCTTTCTTTAAAATTTGCTCCTTCAAACTCGAACTATGGACCAAATAGATTCTATATTTGTAGTAGATGATTCATTCCAGCACCTTATACCTATCATCATGGTTATCCCCATCAAAATTTTCAGAAGAAAAGTTATCCTTGGAATATTCTACTTCTAATGTGGCTTTCCAATTTTCTGCTACATCCATTAGAGAAATAGAAGGTCTTCTAGATAAGGCATCAACTACCAAATTATTTTTTCCCAACACATATTCAATATCAAAGTCAAATTCTTGAATCTTACTCACCCACTTTTACTGCCTTTCATTTAGATCATTTTGAATGAGGAAGTACCTTAAGCTGTTATGGTCAATTTTGACCACAAATTTGTTTCCCACCAAGTATTGTCTAAACTTGATCAAAGCATGCATGATGGCTAACATTTATTTATCATAAATGGAGTAAAGCTTCTCATGTGTCTATAGCTTTCTACTCTCAAAAGCTATTGGGTGTTGTCCTTGTTTTAGGACTTCTCCAATGCCCTCTCCTAATGCATTACATTCCAAGACAAATGGTTTAGAAAAATCAAGCAAGGCTAGAATAGGACAATTGTTGATAACCTATTTCATTATTTTGAAAGATTTTTCATCCCCTTCATGCCATTGAAAAGCATCTTTCTTTGTCAAATCTGTGAGAGGTGAAGTGAGTTGGGATAACCCCTTCACAAAATTTCTATAGCAGGTGTAAATTCCGATGAATCCTCTCAATTTAGTGAGATTTTTGGGACAAGACCGTTCTATAATGGCTCTTATTTTCTCCATATCCACCTTCACACCATCTTGAACAATGATGTGTCCAAGATACAAGAGATTTGTCAAACCAAACTCACATTTTGACAGCTTAGAAAACAAAGATTGATCATCATAATTTTTAATATCTCTTCTAGCTAATGCAAATGTTCCTTCCAAGTTTTATTGTAAATAAGAATTCCATCAAAGAAAACTAGTACAAACTTATGAAGTTGCTTGTGGAAAATATTTTTCATGCAATATTGGAATGTGGCAGGTGCATTTGTCAATCCAAAGGGCATGGCAACAAAATCAAAGTGACCATGGTGGCATCTGAAAGCAGTCTTTGGTATGTCTTCTTCCCTTATTCGAATTTGATAATAACCAAATCTAAGGTCAATATTTGAGAATAACTTGGCTCCATGGAGCTCATCCATGAGCTCATCAATCCTTGGGATGTGTTATCTATTCTTCATTGTATTCTTATTCAATGCTCTAAAATCAATGCACATCCTCAGAGTTCCATCCTTGTTCTTTACCATAACAGTTGAAGAAGCATATGGGCTGGAACTAGGCCTTATGAGACCCAACTCCAAGAGTTATTTAATGGCCTCCTCAATCTCGTCTTGAATCCTTTTGTGGTTTATATAGGGATTCACTTTTATAGGTTGTGTTCCTATCTCTAACTCAATGATATTATCCACCCCTCTGTCTGGTGGTCTTCCCGGGGGAATGTCTCCAAAAACCTTCTCATACTTATTCAATAATTGCTCTATATATTTAGGATGCTTGGCAACCTTCAAGTGAGGTTTAGGAGATGTAATTAAATATCCATGACCCCATTCTATATCTCCATGCTTCAAGATAGACCTCATACTATTAGAGGACACCACTTGATTTGGGTAAGTGTGCATTCCCCTCAATAAGATGTGTTTCCCTTCCGAATTTTTGAACCTTATTTCAGGGACTTGGTAGTTAACTGTATGCTCCCCTAAATAATACAACCATTTTACTCCCAAAACCACATCTATATCATCCACATTCACTACATAAAAAATTGTCAGTGACAGTATGATTCTCTGTAGTAACTTGAAGCTTTGGAATCCATTTAGTGCAATCCATAGAATTGTTACCTAGAATGATCATTGTGAAACCATCAAAAGTTTTAGCTTGTATCTTTATACTCTCCACCAAGGTTGCATCTATTAAGTTATGAGTGGTTCCTCCATCCACTAGAACCGTGACCTTTTGGCCTTGTATGTTACCCTTGAGCCTCAAGGTGTGGAATATAGGTACACTTCAGAGTGTTGCAATTTTTCTTGTCTCAAGAGGGGTTCTTATTCTTCTTTTGTTTCATACCCCTCTTATTCAGCTGAAATTTTTACTTCCTCCTCCTCCCCCTCTTCATAATCTTCAGAGAAAACTTCATTGTAGTGTGCCTTCCCCTTTGCACACTTGTGTCCCAGAACCTACGGTTTTTGGCATGTGAAACATAAATTATTTCTTCTAAGATCTTGTTTGCTTGCTCCTCCTTTATTTATTTGGAAAAGGATTCCTTTCGCCATGGTTTCTTACCTTCCTTGAATTTGGAAGGGAAATTAGGCTTGGGGGGTATTTGGTTCTTGGCAACACATTTTGCAAATATCTTGTCAAATTCATACCATCCTTCAATGTAGTTGGCTTGTGGGATTTCACGAGCCCTCTCAAAGGTTCTGTCAATCCTTCAGTAAACAATAAAACCAACCTAGCCATAAATACATCAGAAACCATTACTGAAAGCTTTTAAAATTATAACATATATGCTTCAGGAGTTCCAACCTGCTTCAATTGTGCTAGTTCCTTGAAAGGAAGTTCAAGGTATTTCCTCTCAAACCTCTCTATTAATGCATTGGAGAAACCTTAAGAAGATAAAATATGATAATGTCCCAAGGTTCTAAGACCATGGAACCACCAATCAGTAGCTTCCCCTTCAAGATGTCAAATGACCATTTTTAATGCATCTTATTCAATCATAGGATTTAACTGAAAATACACACTTAATTTTTGCAACCAAGCACTATCAGAAATTTGTGAGGAACCATCAAATGATGGAATAGTTACTTTTCCCATGGTTTATTTTAATTCATGATTAAGAGGAGGTGCCCTATTCCCACTTCATCATTGCTTAAACTGGAGAGAGGCTTTAATGAATTGATTGAAAGGTAGGACTTTCCTACATTCACCACTTAGTTGTTGCCAATCATTTGATGCTTCCCTCACATCATAAGTAGTGTAAGGGCCTTATTTGTACTCTAAGAACTTAGGTAGTTCAGGTCCATTATGAGTCTTGAACTCATGGGGTCGGTCATGAGGTCCAGTCTTCGAAAAAATGGCTTCCCCATTGGTCTTATTCTCAACATGAGGTGAACTACTACTACTCCCGGGTGTTGACTTTCCCCCAAGTTGGTTAGCCAACAATTTGAATCCTTGAATAAAATGTTTGGTCATCCCTTTAATATATGACTTAATGAATGTATTAAGGTCCTCATTATTTTCTTTTTCATCCATATCTCTCAGTCCTAGTTTTGCCTTAATCTCCTTGTAAAAAGAACTAACTTCTCCACTTCCTTCCCTTTCACTGTTAATGTCTCTAGTCTCAGTCTCTAATGGAGGAAGGTCATCATTTGGAAACATGAATATATACTCCTAACAGGTGCTAAGATCATGCTCTGATACCACTTTAATGACCCAATTCGAAAATTCCCAACAAACGCAACATTTGGGGAAAATTTTCCTTAACTAGTCTTGACTCTAGGGGATTCGAATGGCACAAGGGGGTCTCGAATTGGTTAGGGAATGATATGGGGAGTCTTAGGACCACTAAATGGACTCTCTGATAACTTTATGATAGGTTATAGACATATGCAACTAGATTTGGGAACATTGGTAAAAATGGTAATATTACTAGTAATTTATGGTGCAATTCCACCTAGGGTATGTTAAAATGTACCTTGGACAAGTGGTTCCTTAGGATTTTTTTAAAGCCTTTTTCCTAGGGAAATGTGTCCACATGAAAAAGTGACTTCTTTTCCTAAGTTACTTTATAAGTGGTAAGGTGAATTTTAAATTAGAACGTGAAAAGTGACATTGTAACTTAAAGCACCAAGTGGGTCTTTATTTTTGTGGGTGAGGGAAATTAAATAAAAGACATTTCCGAAGCATTTAATTTCAGCCATTGATCTTGGGCATTCCTAGCCATTAGATCAAAAGAAACCCAAGAGTCACTTAGGGTTCTTGAAGAGGGAAAAGAGGGAAAAGACTTATATTCATTTTTTCTTTCAAAAGAGAAGGTGAGCATGAGAGAGCAAGCGAGAGCATTAACAACATGAAGAACAAAAACAAGAGAAGGCACCTTTAATTAGTCCCTACCGTACGGATTTGACAGGGCCGTACTGTATGAATTTATTGTAGGACGTACAGGAGTACCTTGGCACAAATTTCGAGGAGTTTGTTTTAGCAGAAAAAAGGTCATACAGGATGTACGGACCGTACAACAAACTGGGTAAGATTTTCTGTGAGCCATACAGTCATTTATTGTTGATCCATATAGTGGGTTTTGCTGAGGAGTTTTGGCATGAAATTCAAGGAGATTTACTGTTGCGTGTTTATCTTGGACTTTGGCACATCTACCAAGGGAGATAAGTGAATGTTGTTGTCTGAAATTAAATTTATGAACTTGTAAATTTTACTCTTGATTGAGAAAAATAAAGAAGCTGCTCTCTAAAAGGTTTTCCCCCACCCTGGGGGTTTTTCCTTGGTCATTGGACCTAAAATATTTTGTGTCTTGTGTGTTGAATGAGCTATGAATTTTTGAGTTTTACTTTTCAATAGTAGTAGAATAACTCAAGTGTTTTAATTCCAGAAAGTCATTTCTGGAATTTTATGCTTTTACTGTTTTGAGAAAATGCATATGTGGGTTGGGCATTTATCTATATGGGAGTGATAAGGAGAAATTGAAACTGGGCCTGGGTTAGAAAAACTCTACATGGTATCAGAACTTGAATGCTAAACAATAGAATAAGTGGTGGAAAAGCAGAATTTTCTGTTCAGAAATTAGATAAGAGCAATACAGTTTGGTGGGCAGATTTTTTTTTGAGTTTATTTTTGGGCTTGCAGAACTTTAGCAGTATCTCTACAGGGTTGAGGGTAAAAGATAGGCTGGATGGGGCAGTGAACTATTGTCCGTGGAAGGCTAGAATATTTCTTGTGTTGAAGGATAATGAAATTTGGGATGTGGTAGAAAACACTACAGCTAGACCAATACAGGTACTAGCTGCATCGGATGTTGTAGCATTGACTGCATTTAATAAAAAGGATAATCCTAGATGCAGTAAAAGATCATATCATACATTTTATAGGGGATAAGGATCGGGCCCATGAGATGTTTGATTCTTTGACTAGGACATATCATAGCTCTAATGAGAACCGAAATATGGTGTTGAAAGAGAAGCTGAAGTGTATCCGCATGGAAAAAGGTGAGTGTGTTATTGCTTATCTTACTCAGATAAAGTTAGTAAGGGATGAGCTTGCAGCAGTCGGTGAGAATGTTGCTGAGATAGATTTAGTGTGGACATCCTTGTTTGGGGTGTCCAAATCTTGGGCTCCGTTTGTGCAGGCCATCGTTGGGCGTGAGCATATGCCTACTTGGGATCGACTTTGGGATGAATTTGTACAGGAGGATATTCGTAGGAGGTATATGCAAGATAGTTCATCTGGGGGTGTAAAAGATGAGGAGAATGTGGCACTGACAACCAAAGGGAGAAAAGGAAAGGCCAAGAAAGAAGGACCCACAGGTGGAGGCAAGACACATGAGCAAGGGAAGAATAAAGAAAAGAACTTGAGTAAAGTCAAGTGCTGGAACTGTCACAAGATGGGGCATTATGCAGTGACATGCCTGAAGAAAAAGAAGAAGGGTAAGGGTCAGCATGTAGTAGCATCATCGGATATGGATAGGTTCTCTTCCAAGTTTGACTAGGAGTTTTCCTTGATGGTTGGGCAGGTTACAGGTGGTGATAGTACACTTCTTTGGTATATTGACAGTGGGGCATCCTGACACATGAATTGTGTTCACGATTAGTTCTCAGAGATCATTTTGAGAGCGAACCAGCAAGATAACATCCTTGGAGATGATAGGGTAGTGAAGGTTGCTGAGGTAGGACATGTGACATTTCATAGAGATTATGTTTCCCCTATGAAATTGACAGATGTATTGTATGTTTCGGGTCTTAAGAAGAACTTGGTTTCCATCTCGTGTATCAAGGACAAAGGATTTGTAGTGCTATTTGACAGGGGACAAGTGTACTTGTATCCCCACAAGGGTAGTGTTTTAGATTCCAAGGTGATCGGTGTTAGGGATGGGAGGATGTACAGGTTGAATTTTGAGACAGGTGGGGCATATTCTTGTATGACCAACAACAAGGACCTGTGTGAACAGTGGCACAGGAGGTTGGGGTACATTCATCATGGGGCATTCAGGTTGACTAGAGAGTTTACTACATGTATTATAGATTTCAACATTGTGCATGATGATGTATGTAGAGGGTGTGCTTTGGGAAAGTATGCTAAAGCTCCATTTCTTGGCAATGAGTTTAGAGTAGCAGGTATTCTTGATCTAGTGCATTCAGATGTTAGCGACTGGATGTCTTCTCTTTAAGTGAGTGGTTATGAGTACTATGTTTTGTTTATGGATGACTACTCTCAAAAGACCTAGATCTATTTCATGAAGACCAAGGATGAGGTCTTTAAGAAGTTTCAAGACTTCAAAGCTCTTGTGGAGAATCAGACAGGTAGGAAGATCAAAGTGCTTAGATCGGACAATGGGGGTGAATACACCTGTTGGGCCAGGAAAAGTGCACAAGGAAGAATATGACGCATAAGTAAGGAAGGAAAAGTGCGCGTGTGACATAAGGGGAAAGTAGGTCAAGAAGGAAGAAAAGGGACTATAGCAGAAAGATAGAACACGCTTGCGACAGAATAAAAGCAAGCTTGCAGGAGTGCAAATGGGTAACGGTTAGAAAGCGACGGGTCAGGAAGATCATGGCTGCTAAAGTCGGCGTAAGCCAGCGGACATCACATGCATGAAGGAATATATGTAAGTTAGGCTGATAGTGCCTTGTGTTAGTCTATGACAGCTTGTAACCGATTTTGATGGTTGATTATGACCTGTAACAGATAAGCAGTATGTAGTCGACCCTGCATGGTCTTGTGGAAGTTATAAATAGGAAGAACCCACTATGTATAAGGGTTGTTAGTTGTTGGTTGTTGTTCATTCGCTAAGTCACTCAGTTTTGTTAAGGAAGTTAGGGTTAGCAGGAAAGAAGACTCAGAGAAGAGTCTGGTAGTAGTAGAAGGCTGTTGAGCTGCAGATCTTGCAGCTGTGTGCGCATATCGCTAGTAGTAGAAGTAATATGCAGTTGTGTGTGCAGATAGAAAAGATAGAAGAGTCGATCCAGGATGTGTGTGGATTAGTAGGAGTAGATAGAAGAATAAACCATAGAGCATGAGAACAAGAAGATTGAGTCAGAAAGACATATCTTAAGAACAGTCTACAGATTGCAGACTGCAAGGCGCTATACACAATTTCTCATGCCAAATGAAGAGCACCTTGGTGGTTTTTCCCATATGGGTTTCCACGTTATTTCGTGTGTTGAATGATTGATGGATGTTGAATGTTTATGTGAATGTCAAGTAGTTGATTACTGTATATTGATGAGTTACTGTTGAATGTATGATGCCATCTTATTAATCAGTGAATGAATGAATGTTCAACACATCACTGGAATGTTATGTATGAGTTCATGGTTAAACTGCTAAGTTAAAATATAAGTCGCGCACTGTCTATCAAGTGCAAGGAATCAACTGCATTGCACAAGTTGCACCAGTTATTAAGGTTAAGGACAGGGTTGTGTCGTGCACGCACTGGCATATAGTTGTGCCCCGGTTGTGCAGTGACAGATTCCATCATCCTATCGCCTTTGTCGAGTGCCTTGGTTGTGTGCCAAGGGACTATATTCCCTCGTGAGCTACGAAAAAATGGTTATGGAAGTTACCCATTAAGATATCTCGGGTGAGACTGCACTTGCCTCACGGGCGTCACCGACTGAGCTTGCTCAGTCGAGCCGATGTCTTGTGGTGTCTTGTTGGTATTGTGTTGTTGTTGAACTGCAGGTCGAGACAAGGAAGAGAAAGAGGCCAACAAATGGTTTCGTTGCTAGGACCCTTAATCATTTGAGTTGAGGGAAATGTTGTGGATTCCAACAAAGAATGAGGTAGAGGAATGGATGGAGTCTAAGACGCTAGCATTCGCGCAAGATGAGAGCGCAGGATCACGGTTGAGCGCAGAAAACTGGGTGGACGAGTATATATATTATGATATTCATGAGATCTTCTTTGCAGAGTTCCCCATTATACTACATGAGTGGTTGTCAATATTGGCAAGGAGGCAGACAAATTTCCAGAGAAGGGAAGTCGTCGAATGGAGTGATCAGTTGGTTCGTGAAATAACCAGTATAAGTAACACCATCTCTAGAGCTGTTGATTTTTGGGTTGAAAGTATTTTGCAAGGATACATTACTGAGTTTGCAGTAGAGGCCATAACCTCATATAGTGAGGCTGAAAGAAAAATTTTCCAAGGACCCCGAAGAAGATATTTGCTGTCCATCGGTACATGGATCAAGATGCTCATCTATGAGAAGGGTATCTTGTAGTTGAGTAGGTGAGTCACATAAACCAGAAGAAGGCTATGTCGCAGATGACCTGTCAAGAAAATGGGAAATGATGAGCTGAGATGTTCCCAGGAAGTACATAACCTAAACTATAAGCTAGATTCCTGGGGAGTGGAAGGAGATTCATATTAGGGAAGCGAAGAAAGACATAAGGAGGTCAACAAATCCCTAGTTTGTTCGAAGAAACTGGATGCAAAAGTCAGTCGTAGATAGACGAAGGATCTTGCGATGAAGAGGGGGACTATAGCCCGATTTTGGAAGGACATAGGACTCTGAAGAGTCTGCGGAGACACCAAGGTCAAGACGCAACTACATCACACCAGGAGTATCATTGGAGGTAAGATCTAGAGTCTCATCCATGGAAAGGACTGTTAATACCGATAGTGCTATTACTGCGACTAGCGCGCATGAGGGTACACCTCCTTTGAATCACTTACCAGAAAACCCCAATGCCAACTCAATGGTTGGGGTGGATATTCGGTTACCTACATTAAATGGGAATGGAGCATAAGATCCAGAACAACATTGGTTCCTCTATAAATCTATTTGGATGGTTCATTTAGTCCACAACACGGACATAAGAAAGGTGCATATGATCATGACTATGAGGGGTTGTGCAATGGACTGGTTTATGAAGTTCTGTGCCACACTATCTGGAACCCCACAAAAGACCCTTGATGAGATCCGAGCTGCAATGATCTATGAGTTCAGAAAACCTAAATCTGAGTCGTAGTGCATTTTTGAAATCAAGGAGATAAAACAAGCATTGGAAGAGACTGTATGGGACTTTGACCAACGGTTTAAAACTTTGATGGCCAAAGTAAGCTTCCAAATGTCAGATGTACAACATAAAGAGTGGTTTATTGCTTCCTTGTTACCACACATCCGAGGTCCATTAATGCAACAAAAGATTGAGTTGCAGACAGAAGCACTAGAATTGGAAATGAAGCCAGAGGCCTCACCAATCGACGACGGTGCCACATGAATGGTGCAGATTCAGTCGTAGTTGGCTAATCTGACGATACAACTACAGGACATCAAGAAGGCCAAGGAAACTCAATAATATTTATGGTGCACAAAATGCAGAACAGACGGACACACTAAGGATAATTGTCCGACCTTCATGAATTATGTCTCATCTGGTGGACCAAACCCATTAAATGGCCATGGACTACCCTAGTGCTGCATATGCCAGTCTAGAGGGCATTGCGATGAAAAGTGTTTATACTTGTAAAAGGTTATAAGTACCTCTGCAAATGTATTTTGTAAATTATGTAATTCAATAGGGCATGAAGTGAAATATTGCAGAGCATACCAGCTCCCGAAGGAAAAAACTATCGATACCTACTTAATGAAGAATGAAGGGCAGGCTCGGGTTGAACCGGTGCAACCATCATATCAGCTTGCACAGTTCCCACCCAATCAGTATCAAAACCAGTATTAGCCTCAGTATGTGCCACAACAACCATATGCACAACAAAATCACTACTAGCCGCACTACCAACAGAATCAGTACCTGCCACAACAACCACACCCTCAGGGAAGGGGTGGTGGAAACTTTAGAGGAAGAGGCAGATGAGGAGCCTTTGGTAGAGGGAGAGGTCAATTTACATGCTATAAATTTGGACAACCAGGTCACTATGCCAGAGATTTCCTAGAACCTGCAAAGACGTGTTCATACTATAAAGGACAATACCATAATGTGGAGCAATGTCCTTAGTTGATTGCAAAATGGCAAGCAAGGACCATCGCAGGACCTAACCCTGTGCAAAAACCAAACCCAAATCCTAACATGAACATCCAGATGATTATGATTGAACCACGAGATCCAAATGCCGCTATCGTAACATGAGGAGGTGCTATGACCGGAGTTGATTAGGATAAACCACAAGAACAACTACAGCTGCAGGTACGACCAATGACATAGAAGAAGGTGCCATTCGACGTCCAGAAATAGAGGGAAGTATTCTTGGATGTGCGACCAAAATTTGTGGATCCAGAAGAGCCATCGACATCAGAAGAAGTCAGGGAGATGCCTGAACGATTTCAACGCATATTTCATAAGAACGTCCCACAAAAGGATAGTAAGCTCAAGTCATTTCTGTCAAGTTGCTTAACGCTAATACAAGATAAAGATGCTATCGCAAAACTACAAGCAATGATAGAAGAGACACCCATAGAGCCACAACCTGGAAAGAAAGTTAATCAAGTAAGCAAGAAATTCAAAACTGGGCATGAGTTAAGAATGACTGCACAGATAGCTGACTATGACATGGATTACATCATCTTAGACTTGGGCTCTGATGTCAATATTTTGACATGACAAACTTGGTAAAGTAAGGGCAAGCCACATTTGGACAGGTCTCCTATCTAGCCGCGACTTGCAAATCAAGCTAAGGTCTTACCCATTGTTCGGTTGAGTCAGGTTCCTGTCGACATTGAAGGGTTGTGCACATTTGCGGACTTTGAAGTTATTTACATTGTTGATGACACAAACCCATACCCCATGCTACTAGGGATAAATTGGACCATAGACAACCAGACCATTATAAACTTAAAGAAAAGGATTCTCTCATTTGAGGATGATGAGATGAGGGTAGTGTCGCCAATTGATCCATTAGAGGGATAGAGATATGTTGATCCTGTCTACAATGAGGGACATGTTGACTATCTCAACCGAATCTATAATGTCATTGCCATGCAAGAAGACTACATCAATCCAACAACAGATGGAAACCTAAGCTGGAAGAGTGCTAGTTCCTGAACATCTGACTCAGGGGAGGCCTTGGAGAATTGAAAAAATAGACTACATGAGGTCTCTATGAGGAGGTGTGCAAGAGTTACAAGGTCTGTGCGACGGGTGGAGAATGAGTTAAGAGAGTTACCCAGCTATGAGGGTTTACCTAACTTTGTGACCTTCTTAACTAAGTTTGAAGGACTTGTAACAGAATCACAGTGCTTGTCTGCGTTAGACCATGTGCTAAAGGCTACACCTGCTAGGTGGTGGGGTGTGCACAAGCAGTCCATAACAAATTGGCCACAGTGCAGAATATTGATGCAAGTTAGATTCACCAAAGAGGTCGCTCTCATTAATCACAAGTATCTAGGGCGGGCGAACTCTGTTGAACATCTTAACCACTGTCGTACGGTATTTGTAGAGTACCCACGACAGGAATGGGTCCATCATTTCATACATACATTGGAAATGACACCTAGAATCTGGTATGCATATATGGAATTGCGACAAGGAACCCAGGATTGGGAAGGGCTCGCTAAGCAGTTCACGCACACATTTGAATTTGTTGATGAGCAACCTACAGTTGATGTTGCGCTTCAAACGATAAAGGAGAAGATATTCACTGAAATATCTGTCGAACGGGCCAATGCTCACCAGTGCAGTGCGACCATTCAACAATGGATGGCTTGCTACAATCTAGTTGGAGACCTCGATGATGCTTCGACTAACATAAACATACCAGAATCAGAGGGCACCCACGTAGTAGAAGGAAGTGGTATTTCCAGTGACTAGTTCCTTAAGCCATTGAAAATCAAGAAATTAAACATTGGGTCACCGGAGAACCCAATATTCGCCAATATAGGAGATTATTGGGATGAAGAGACAGTAGCGAAGATCACAGACTTGCTGCATGAGTACCGGACCTATTCCCTATCAAATTTTTGGAGATGAAGGGGGTAGTAGGAGATCTAGGGCAGATGAAAATACCTCTGTGACCAGATGCTAAACCCAGTAAGCAACGAACCTATAGGTTGAATCCAAGATATAAAGAGAAGGTAAAAGCAGAATTGGATCACATGCTCGACGCAGGAATCATTGAACCTGTCGAGGAATCATAATGGATCAGCCCTATAGCAATCCAGGATAAGAAGACAACAGGTGAAGTCATAATCTATGTCGACTTGAGGAAGCTAAATGATGCATGCTTATACAATCCATTTCCAACACCGTTACAAATTAAGTACTTGAAAGCGTCAGAGGGCAAGAAATGTATTCATTCATTGATGGCTTCTCTGGCTATCATCAAGTCAGACTCATGAAAGAGAATCACCACAAATTGACCTTCGTCACCGAATGGGGATGCTATCGGTATACGATAATGCCCTTTGGACTCAAGAATGCACCTGCTATTTTTTATGGGATAGTAGTCTCTGCTTTTAAAGATTTTATTCATAAATTTCTTGAGGTCTACTTTAATGATTGGACTGTCTTTGGTCTAGTAAGAGACCATATTCAGAGTTCGCACATGATGATGGACTATTGTTGCCAGTATCATATCACGCTTAATTCTAAGAAATGTATATTCTGCGCGCTGTTCGGTGTTCTGTTGGGTCACGTCATGTGTCGTGATGGTATTTTGGTCGACCCAACAAAAATTGTGATTATCCTTGACTTACCACCACCTACATTAGTCACACAACTAAGATCAGTGCTAGGACACACGGACTACTACAAAAATTTCATCAGACGATATACAGAGATCACCGCACCTATGGAGAAATTGTTGAAAAAGGATGCAAAGTTTCAGTGGACGCCAACTTGCCAGGAAATCTTGGACAAATTAAAGAACAAGATGGCCACCACACCAATAGTTGTGTTCCTCGACTGGAAGAAGGAGTTCCATGTTCATGTCGACGTGTCGTTTCTCGCGCTCAGGATTGTCTTGACGCAACCCGGAGAGGGTGCGTTAGACCACCCTATTGCTTTTGCAAGAAGAAAACTATCAACAACAGAAAAGAACTACACAACGACGGAAAGAGAATGCCTCACCATGGTCTATGCGCTTCAAAAGTTCAGACACTATTTGTTGGGTGGACATTTTTAGATGTACACTGATCATTCAGCGCTGAAATACCTAGTCAACAAGCCAGTGCTGGGGGGCGAGATTTGTAAATGGATTCTCCTCTTTCAAGAATTTGATTTTGAGGTCATTGTCAAACCTAGTCGATTGAATGTCGGGCCAGATCACCTATCAAGGATAGAAAGTGGTGAAGAGCCAACCATCCTGGAAGATAATTTGCCTGACGCACAACTATCTACGATCCACATGATTGATGATTAAAACCATGATTTTAATGGAATCATTCATTTTTTGAGCACAGGATATGCACCGGAAAGAATGTCAACTAATTAGAAGAAACATTTGTTTGTCAAAGCTGTCAATTATACATTAATTGTGGGACATCTATATAAGTTGGGTGTAGATGAAATACTGTGTCGCTGTGTTTTTTATTATGAACGACCTTGGGTAATGAGCGAAGCGCATGCTGATGTTGCAGGAGGACACTACGTGGGAAAATAAACTGTGTGCAAGATATTGCAGGCAGGACTATGGTGGTCAACCATACAGATGGATACTAAAAGCTTCTGCAGGCGTAGTGATATCTGCCAAAGAACAGGAAAAACGTCACACTGGGATGAGATGCCACTTGCATCGTAGATAACCCTTCAAGCATTCAACAAGTGGGAAGTTGATTTTGTTGGACCGATCAGTCCACCAGGAAAGAGAACTAGCGTGCGCTACATTATCACTATGATAGAATATTTAACGAGATGGGCTGAAGCTGTACCTGTTAAAGATTGTACCGCTGTGATTGCGGCAAATTTTTTACTTGAAAAAGTAGTCACCAGATTTGGCTTTCCAACAATACTACTAAGTGACCAAGGTACGCATTTTGTTAACAAAATGGTTGTTGAGTTGACTGCAGATTTTCAGATCCAGCATAAGAAGATGACACCCTATCATCCTTAGGCGAATGGAACAGTCGAAGAGTTGAACAAGATTATGGAGAATGCATTGACCAAGGTATGCAATGTGCACCGAGATGACTGGGATCAGAAAGTCTCAGCTGTGCTATGGGCATATCGCACAACTTGCAAGCGACTGACAGGTCACACCCCATTCAGACTAGTTTATGGATAGGAAGTTGTCGTGCCAATGGAGTACATTGTGCCAAGCCTACAGATTGTTGTGCTGATAGAGATGACTGACATGGATGTTCTCGAACAGAGGTTGACATAGCTTGTTCAGATGGAAGAGGAACACTTCGTCGCAGGATTTCATTAGACATTTGAGAAGCAATGACGGAAAGCATGGAATGATCGCCATATCCAGATCAAACCATTCAAAGTCGAAGGACTCGTGTTATTGTACAACAACAACTTTTTCAAACATCCAGGCAAGTTGAAAACACATTGGCTAGGGCCATACACGATCGTGCATACCATTGATGTGGGCATAGTAAAATTACAGAAACTGGATGGTACGTATGTCGCAGGTATTGTGAATGCTAGTTTCCTGAAGCCATACTATGATGTTCATAATATCCTGGGTTAAAGTGGCGCTGCGCATGAAAAAAAGTGGGAAAAAGTGAAAAGACGTAAACCAGTTGAAAGCACAGGAAAAAGTGCACAACGCAAGAATAGGTGGAAAGTGCTGGAAAAATCAGAAATGGCAGGCTCACCGACATTAAAGTGCAAATATTCAACGAAGATTGAGGTGGTTATGACAACTAAGCGCCATTAATTCGACGAGATATGAGGAAAATGAGGGCGTGCTTTTTGGTCCCATCAGTCGTCCTCAATAGAACTGCCATAACTGTTCTGACAGGTACAACACAGTACTCAAGTTGCCAAGTTAATGAAAAAACACATTGACCAAGAAGCCCATGTGACCGATTAGACCCTGACCTCCCATCGTATGAAGAATGTCGGACGCATTGACAGGTATAAATATAAGCCTTCAACATCAAACTGTCTTTTACACACACAAAGAGAGCATAAGAGAACCATAGCCGAGAGTTTCAAAGCCGAATCCTGTAACGTCGTGAGAGTCGTAACCCATGGTTATTGAGATTTCTAGTTCTAGTGATCTATTCAACATAATCATTGCCTCAACATTCCCAATTGAGGAAGAGATTCAATCACCTGAAGTACAACAACCAAAAAGAGAACAAGAACTCGACCCGATGGTGCGAACAAGAAAGCATCATGTGCCTGCTCTGGGCCCTATTTGGCCTCCTGGTTCGGGCCTTGTTCGACCTCCTCATTTGGGTGTGGTGCCAAACCCTATTCAAAACCCACCAGCTACACCTGCACGACTTGTCATGGAGTCGGGATAGGCTGGGGAGAGAGCGCCTGGAGAGTTGTCTGGGCCACCACTGTCCAGAAAACACAAGGCCAAGGCCGTAGCGGACGATGTTGGGAAAGCGCTGATAGAGGAAGACATCCTCAAGGAAGAGCTGATGGAGGACTCCCCACCTCACTGAGATCCACAAGCTGAAGAGAGAGATGAAAACTCCCCCCATTATGTCCGATCAAGGAAAGTCAAGGCGGAGCCAGTGGAGCTTCCCATGAAATCCAATACAATATTAGTAGCATCTCGGATCCCTGAGCGTGTACCCATGCTACTAGACATAATGCTGAAGCTCGCCAAGTTGAATTTTGAGGATTTTCACACCCGAATTGAGGAGGGTTTGGAAAGAGCAAACTGCATGGTCATGATTCAAACCGGGCTGACTGGGCCTGAGGTTCTTAAACCAATGAAGTGGGCTACTGGCGTCGACCAGGAAAGATTGATGAAATTGCTATTCATGCTGCATTTTGGCCACAGCTTGCAGGCCAACACATATGTGAAGAAACTCTTAGTCGGTTTCCATAGAGGGTTCATGTGGCTCGATTGACTATACCCGGTCGACATCGAGCTTATCTCATTGATTACAAGACTACTGAAGTCAGGAGAAGACCCCGCGCCATGTTTTCGCCAAGGCAGGGATATCACTAATATGAAAATGAAGTATAAGCTTTAGCGCGCGGGTAGGGGATTCTCAATTCCCCTCATCGAAGACGTCGTTGTGAGGATCACCATGAGGATCCTGTCGTGCAAGCTGTTGCATAGGATGTAGCCAAATGAATGCATTGCTGCAGCGCTAGAGATTGCATAATAATGCACACAAGGTGTGACTTTCAACTGGTTGCAGTTCCTATTGAATGAACTGATAGATGATGCAACGCAGGCCCAGAAGGACCCCAAGTAAAAATTTCACTACTCTTGGCTGCTCATCTTGATCTTATTCACCTTGTGGGCTAACCCATCAGATTACATACATATGGATGTCCCACTACCTTTCCATGGCGCAAAGTACCAGAACGATTAGATTTTTAACATTAAGCTAGCATATCATTAGGATCTTTAACTGAGAGAACAACAAGCACATCAATCAAACACAAGAGATAATGAACACAGTGTTTTTCCTCGGAGAAACCATAAATGGAGAAAACCCCGCAACTTCCTTGAAGATAGAATCAACACCAAAAGTGAAACCCAAAACAGTAAGATGATCTCCCAACAGCAGTAACCTCTTTCTTCCTTGCCCCGGTGTCTTTCTCTTCCTCAACTATGCACTACAACTGAGTGTGAGTGAGTGTGTGATAAATAGAGAGGCTAGCTCTCTATTTATACTAATTCCCGACTTGACTAAACTCAACTAGGGCCAACTTCACTAGGTGAGTCTAATAACCCTAGTGCCCCGGAACTGTGGGGAATTTAACCCTTAGATAATAGGAGGGTTACCCACCTTGACTTGACATGACTTGTTTACATTATAGAAACTCCCGATAGGAACCTCGGGGCATGACATGACTCAAGCAAATTACAAATACATCCCGGAATAAACATCGGGTTACAATACGTAAGAAATACAAGTGAATACATTCTGAAGTTACAATTACATCAACACTCCCTCTTAACTAGGAAGGTATTCTCTCGACACAATTTATCAGCACAAGTCTTCTTCTTTGTATCATCTAGATCATCACCAAGTCCTTGTCATCTTCACCTTCAAGTCATCTCTATCTTCAAGTCACCTTCATCTTTAAGTCATATTCACCTGGATCTGGATCGTCATCACTAGATCTAGATCATCCCTCGATTTGGATCATCTATGGAGCATCATCTCTGGATCTGGATCATCCCTCGATCTGGATCATCTTTGGAGCATCATCTCTGGATCTAGATCATCCCTCAATATGGATCATATATGTTGGATCATCATCACTGGATCATCACGGGTGCTATCTCATGATTCTTCTCATCATAGGAGCTTCTACAGAGCCAACCCTTTTTCATACTGGTTGAAGGCCTAGCCTCCATGTAGGTCTTCTTTAGCTCTTATATCTGACCCTAAGTCAGAATGGCCTGCCCAACACTTGTATTTGATCATGTAGGAACCAATCCTATAATCATATCAGAAAGGCATGCCCAACACTCACATATGACCATGTGGGAACCAATCCCACAACCCTGTCAGAAAGGCCCAGCACTCACATTTGACCATGAGAGGAACTAATTCAGCATTCATGTCAGAAAGGCTCTGCACTTACATTCAACACATGCGAGGAACCAATCCAACATACATGTTCGAAAAGGCTCTGCACTTACATTCGACACATGCAAGGAACCAAACCAACATACATGTTCGAAAGGGCTCTGCACTTACATTCGACACATGTGAGGAACCAATCCAACATACATGTTCAAAAGGGCTCTGCACTTGAATTCGACACATGCAAGGAACCAATCCAACATACATGTTTGAAAGGGTTCTATGCTTACATCTGCACATGCGAGGAACCAATCCAGCATGCATGTTAGAAGGGCTTGCACTCACATCTGATCATGTAATACTACATCTTACAGTCGTTTCAGAAAGGCCCTCAGTCCCAAACCAAGTATTCCTGGTAAATGACCAGGCACCTCCATTCCAAGAATGGAATTCAGCGCTTACTTCTGATCATGTAGGAACCAATCCTACAGTCACATCAGAATGGCTCAACACTCATAGCTAACATGGAAGGAAACAATCCTCTCACCATGACAGAATGGATCAGCCCTTACATCTGACCATGGAAGGAACCAATCCTCTCACCATGTCAGAATGGATCTGGGTCTCATCATTTCCCCTTGGAGGAAACCTCGATCTGGAGAACACCAAGCTTCTCCTTGAAGTACTTGAACTTCACCCTAGCCAATGGTTTTGTCAACACATCGGCTATCTATTCCTCCGTTGCAACATATTGGAGCTTCACTACTCCCATCTGCACCATATCCCTGATATAGTGATACTTGATCTCGATATGCTTCGACTTGTCATGGAACACTGGATTCTCTGACAACTTCACGCAACTCTGGTTGTCACAATGTATACAAGTAGCATCCATCTGGAGATCAAATAAATCAGATAGTAGCTTCCTCATCCATACTACCTCACAACTAGATGAACAAGTTGCAACATACTCTGCTTCAACTGTACTCAGTGCCACACAGGATTGCTTCATGCTAAACCAAGAGATCACACCTGATCCCATACTGAAGCAACACCCTGAAGTTCTCTTCCTATCGATGGCACTTCCCGCCTAACCTGAATCAACATAACCCTCCAGGTTAATCTTCTGATTCACCTCATACTTGAGCCCATAATCAATTGTACCCCTCAGGTACCTCAGAATATGCTTTGCAGCAATCAAGTGAACATGTCTCAAATCTGTCAGAAACTAGCTCAAGGTGTTCACAACAAAGCAAATGTCTGATCTCGTGTTTGTCAGGTACATCAAGGACCCAATCATCTGATGATACCTCGTAGCATCAACCACTTCTGATGAAGCATCACTCAACAACTTCAGGTTCGATGCCATAGGTGTGGTCATGGCCTTGCAATCCATCATCCCAAACCTCTTTAGGATCTCTACTGCATACTTCCCTTGTCCGAGGGAGATTCCATCCGCATTCTGCCACACCTCCATGCCTATAAAATAGTGCATCATACCCAAGTACTTCATTTCGAATTCGGTAGCAAGCTTTCTCTTTGTATCAGAAATCAACCCATCCATACCTGTTACAAACAGATCATCTACATACAGTAGAAGCATCACTGGGTTGCCATCTTCAACCTTGTAGTAAAGGTTGGAATCTACTTTACTTTTGGTAAAGCTCAAACTGGAAAGCTGTCAATTCTGTTGTACCATGTCCTGGGTGCCTGTTTCAAACCATACAGGTCTTTCTCCAATCCACACACATGAGACTCCATGTCACATGTCTCAAAACCGAGTGGTTGTTCTACATACACTTCCTCTTCCACTACACCATTCAAGAAAGCAGTCTTGACATCCATTTGGTGTATCTTCCATTTCATCACTGCAACCAGAGCAAGTACTAATCTGATGGAAGTGTCTCTGGCTACAGGTGTAAAGGTTTCTTCATAATCTATTCCTTCTTTCTGTGAGAAGCCACGAGCCACGACTCTTACCTTTTATTTCTCTATGCTACCATCTGCAGCATGCTTGATCTTATAGATCCATTTGGAAGTTACAACTGACTTCCCTTCTGGTCTTGGGACAACATCCCAAACATCGTTCTTCATGATCGATTGATACTCTTCGATCATAGCATCCTTCCACTCTTTTTGTTTTGCCACTTCTTCATAATTGGAAGGTTCTTCATTGATAAAGTCACATAGTAAAGCTACATATTAGGAGCAGGATCTGGTTCTCTTTATTTCTCTGTGATTCTCTTCTGGAGCCCCATATCTTTCCGCACCTTGGATAATTTCTCGTACCCAAGTAGGTTACTCTTGTGAGGATTCTTCTCCTAAGGTGGATCTACAGGTCGTTGTGTTTCTTCAAATTCTCGATCTTCTTCTTGAGTTTCTTCATTCATGGTATTATCATGAATTCTGGGTGCTTCTGCTTCGTCAGGTTCTTTAGCAGGTCTCTTTCTGGATTTGTTGTAAGTTGTGTCTTCATCAAATGTTACATCCCTACTGATGTCGATCTTCTTGAATCATGGGAAGTATATTCTATAAGCCTTCGAGCTTTCAGAGTATCCCACAGATATACCCTTCTTTCCTGAAGGATCTAGTTTTTTTCTCTTCTCTTTTGGAATGTGTATGTGTATAGGATAGCCAAATATTATGAGATGGCTGACTTCTGGTTTCTTACCGGAGAAGACTTCTTTAGGAGTCTTGTTCTCAAGTACTCTATGTGGAGTATGGTTCTATACATACACCATTTTTCTGGCAGCCTCTGCCCATAGATGCATGGGAAGATCTTGATTATGAAGCATTGCTCGTGCAGCTTCCATGATAGTTCTATTCTTCCTTTCTACAACCCCATTCTATTGTGGATTATATGGAGCAGACAACTCCCTCTTAATCCTTGAATCTTTGCATAAGTCTTTGAATTTATTTGATGTGAATTCACCGCCATTATCTAATCGAAAGGTCTTGATCTTCTTTTCTATGTGGTTCTCGATCAAGGCTTTGAATTCCTTGAACTTGCTGAAAAAATCATCTTTGTTCTTCATAAAGTAAATCCATGTCTTCCTAGAAAAGTCATCAATAAAAGAAACATAGTATACATACCTGCTTAGAGAACTTGATGACATTGGTCTACATACATCAGAGTGGATTATTTCCAAGATTCCTTTTGCTTTGCTTTTGCTACTTGGAAATGTCTTCTTTGTATTCTTTCCTTTCGCACATCCTTTGCAGACCCCTTCATGTTTTGCTTGAATTTTTGCAAGACCTTCAACAGCTTTGCTTGCAAGTGGTAGTGCTCTGTAATGCACATGTGCAAGCCTTCTGTGCCAAAGTTCATTTGGCTCTACTGTGTCATGGACCAAGGCTTGTTCTGGATGGCCCTTCAGTTTGTATAATCCTCCTTCTTGTTCTCTAATCACTATTGCATCGTCAATAGTCTTTCATCTTGACCACATGAGGACTTGGCCATCTAGAAATGCAACCCTCATGCATTTTGCATCCAGTGCCGATATGGATAGAAGATTCTTCTTTAGTCCTGGTACAAACAAGACATCCTTCATTTTCATAGACTTTCCAGAGTCTAGCTTGTAGGAGGATTCACCACTACCTTTTATGGGATATTGGTAGTCATCCCCAAGTTTCACCTTATGGGGTGAATTATGTTCGGATAGTTTCTCAAAGGATTCCTTGAAACCTGTCATGTGTTTGGAAGCCCCATTGTTAATAAGCCAATCTTTGCTTCCATGAGTGACAGTTCCTGTGAGAGCGAAGATCATAACATATTCATCTTCACTTTCTTGTTTTACTCTCTTTCTAGGAGGATCATCATCCTCAGCAGTGTGAGCATGATGTCTTGTTTTGGAGTTCCTCTTCTTCTTGGATCCATTCTTATTCATGGGACAATTTCTAGAAAAGTGTCCTATTTCATCACATTTAGATGAACCTTTCTGATGAGAATGCTTACCTTGGTGATGATGCTTTTCCCTTCTTCCTTTCTTGGAGTGTACTGTGAGAGCTTGATCTTCACTTGCCATCTTTTCTTCTCGAGCTACTATTCGAGCTTCTTCTTATGAACATTCTTTCCACAGTCTACTAAACTTGACTTACTTTTTCCTAGCACAGATTCCTTGGATGAAAGAATCCCATGACCTAGGGAGGCCATTCAAGGTTGTCATCACAATTTTTGCATTCTCCACTTCTTCATTTATTGCTTCTAGTTGTTCTTTGATCTGGGAGACCCTTGTGAAGTATGACTAGATGGTCTCCTCATTATGGATCTCTACATTCTTCAACTGGTTCCTTAGAGTCATCTTCCGATTGATGTTCTTCCCTTCAAACAGTTTGGTTAGGGCATCAAACATAGCTTTAGGTGTCTTGAGGGAGGACACCTGTGGTATGAGGTAATCCTTGATAGAATCAGAAATGATCCTCTTTGCCATAACCAACTTCTTCTTATGTAAGGCCTTAGCCTCATCTCCCTCTGGAACTAGAACCTCCTCACTGATATAGGAATCCAACTTGTTTTCTTCCAGGACCAGGGAGATCCTATACTTCCAGGTTGGGAAGTTATCAGTTCCCTCAAGCTTGGTATGATGGGACATCTTAACTGAGAACCTCAAATGAAAATACAAAATATTTAGATCTTACCAGGTCAAGATGTCGGATCTGGATTTGGAGCTGAAATCCTGTAGTGCTGGTTTAGGAGCAGATTAGGGTTTTGATTTTATGGAGTTCTGTCCAACCAATTGCTTTGATTTTGATCCCTAACTTCGATTCTGGGGAGGAGATCAATCCAGGCCTGGGCTCACTGAAAAATTCCACTTTTGTGAAAAGCCCTAATTTCTAGCAGTAGTGTGAGGTCCAAAACTGAAAAATCTCATAATTGGATTCTGCTTCGATAGAAAGATGCACCCTAAGGAGGAGAGTTATTCCAACCTTCTTTTGCTGAAAATCTGTGGAGAGAGATCCACAAAGTAGGAAGCCCTAGTTCCCGCAGCTGCAGAGTGTCTTTTTCTCATGTTAGCTCTGATTCCATGTTAGATTTTTAACATTAAGCTAGCATATCATTAGGATCTTTAACTGAGAGAACAACAAGCACAACAATCAAACACAAGAGACAATGAACACAGTGTTTTTCCTCGGTGAAACCATAAATGGAGAAAACCTCACAACTTCCTCAGAGATAGAATCAACACCAAAAGTGAAACCCTAAACAGTAAGATGATCTCCCGACAGCAGTAACCTCTTTCTTCCTTGCCCCAGTGTCTTTCTCTTCTTCAGTTATGTGCTACAACTAAGTGTGAGTGAGTTTGTGATAAATAGAGAGGCTAGCTCTCTATTTATACTAATTCCCGACTTGACTAAACTCAACTAGGGCCAACTTCACTAGGTGAGTCTAATAACCCTAGTGCCCCAGAACTGTGGGGACTTTAACCCTCAGGCAATAGGAGGGTTACCCACCTTGACTTGACATGACTTGTTTACATTATAGAAACTCCTGATAGGAACCTCGAGGCATGACATGACTCAAGTACATTACAAATACATCCTAGAATAAACATCGGGTTACAATAAATAGGAAATACAAGTGAATACATTCCAAAGTTACAATTACATGAACAAGAACCTATGGGAGGATACGAAAAATAAGATTCGTTAGAAGGATAGTAACATCGAGTTTTTTCTGCATGCCGAGGCGCTACGTGATGTTATTAGACGATCCCACTGAGTCCATGCTATGACAATGCATAGGTATGCCACCTTCATAAATTTCCAGGCGGGTGCACATAATATGATCCTAGAACCAAGGAACGACTCGTCTAGGAAAGCACACCAGGAAGGGTTCATGATCACTGAAGCTGCAGTGAACGCCATTTTCATGGAGTGGCATGAGGAATGGTGTGGCCCACTGGAAAAGCCGCTGCATGAAGAGCAAAACCAAGAAGACCCACCAGCTAACAAAGGTGGAAACGCTGGCACAGGTGGTGATGCTGGAATTGGCCAAGGAAACAATGGAGGCGATGATTAAGATAATGATGATAACAGTGGTGATGGTGGCTCCCATCGAAGCAACGAACAATAGACACCTATTGATGGGGAGACCCACGACTGCAAAAAGGAACAACAACAACAACAACGTGGGCCATGACACAAGAAGAGAAAAGATGATAGAGCGGCTAATATAGACACGTTGACTGAGGACGATGTTCAGGAACTAGCAAATGTTGTAGCCGAGGTTGCCAAGAAAAACATCGAAGTTCTGAACACACAGCAGGAAAATGTGGTTGGCTAAGTTGCAGAGCACCTCAATAAGCTCATTGAGGCCATTAATGACGTCAAAGCCACTGTCGAGGCCAAAAAGTACGATGTGGATCCCAACGTACCGCTTGTAACACCAGAGCTAGTGTTGCCAATTAAAGTACAAATCCACGGGTGCACAATGGAGACAGGGATGGGAACAAGTGCATTTGATGATGTGGTCAAGGAGTTTGCCACATTACAGATTGAATTGTCCAAGCTTTCATTGGGAGAATTGTATGAGATACAACAGGTAGCTGCGATGGAAATACAACTGCGGGAGAATGTTGTTACCTATCAGGAAACAAAACAACAGAGGAAGGCCAAGCAACGCAAGACACTCTTGAAGGAGAAAGAGCAAGAAATTGACACATGCGAGCAAAGCCGTGTTGCATTAGCTGAAACCATTAAAAGCACAATCATATATTTCCCACCTAAAGAGGGCCAGGGAGGTGAAGATTCAGCAGCTAAGGTTTCCAGGCTGGCACAGATTGCAACAGAATTGAAGAAGCAAGTCGAGGAGCTGCAAGCAAGGCAGGTACCGAGCACACCTCCTGAGGTGCTCGAAGAGCGAATAAGAGCAGCGTCTATGGATGTTGGAAGGGTAAGGGAAGGAGAAAAATTCCGCGCTAAGGAAATTGAAGTCATTTCCACGATATGGGAAGCACTTCTAGAAGATGTGACTGTAGAAAAGATAAGGGAAAATGTACACAAAATTGAGGAGAAAATCACTGCGGAAAAGGTAGAGATGAAGAAGTTGTTATTTCAAGAGAAGGTTACAGGGATGGTTGAGATCAAACAACTACAACAGGAAGTCCAAGCTCTCCATGACCAAGAGTGGACTAGGGAGACGGAAGTGGAAGCGCACCAGTCGGAAGCAATGCGGCTCACAGGCCTTATTTAGCCACTACAGCAGAAACTTCAAACCATTACGCACTCAATAGAGGCAGGCCCATAAGAACATATTAGTTCCGACCGAGTGGAGCAATTGGCCGCACATGCATAAGAGGTAACAACAAAAGTTGCTAGAGTGCAACAGATGGTGAAGGAATTTCAAGACAAGGTTAGTCCTCCCGCACATCTTGAGCCTACTCCAGAAACATAAGTGAATGGGAGAAAATACAGTTTTGCGGTAGGAAATTTTGCAAAGACTTCCCTTTTTTCTTAGTGGCTTGGGATGAGCCACATGTGAGTGTTGGGGGTCTGTTGGGTCAGGAAAAGTGCAAGAGGAATAAGCTGACATGCAAGCAAGGAAGTAAAAGTGCACGCGTGACAAGAGGGGAAAGTAGGTCTAGAAGGAAGCAAAGGGACCGACGCAGAAAGATAGAAGATGCGTGCAACGGACGAAAAGCAAGCTTGTAGGAGTGGAAATGGGTAACGGTTAGAAAGTGACAGGTCAGGAAGTTCATGGCTACTAAAGTCGGTGTAAGCCAGGGGACGTCGCATGTATGAAGGAATATATGTAATTCAAGCCGATAGTGCCTTGTGTCAGTCTATGACAGACTGTGACTATTTTTTACAGCTGATTACGACCTGTAACAGATAAGCAGTATGTAGTCGACCCTGCATGGTCTTGTGGAAGTTATAAATATGAAGAACCCACTCTATATAAAGGTTGTTGGTTGTTGTTAATTCGCTAAGTCACTCAGTTTTGTTAAGGAAGTTAGGATTAGTAGGAAAAAATACTTAGAGAAGAGTCTGGTAGCAGTAGAAGGTTGTTGAGCCGTGAATCTTGCAGTTGTGTGTGTAGACCACTAGTAGTAGAAGTAATCGACAGCTAAGTGCGCAGATAGAAAATATAGAAGAGTCGATACAGGCTGTGTGCAGATCAGTAGGAGTAGATAGAAGAATAAACCATGGAGCATGATAATAAGAATATTGAGTTAGAAAGACATATCTTAAGAACAGTCTGCAGATCCCAGACTGCAAGGTGCTATACACAATTTCTCATGCCAGATGAAGAGCACCTTGGTGGTTTTTCCCGGATGGGTTTCCACGTTATTTCCTATGTTGAATGATTGATGGATGTTGAATGTTTATGTGAATGTCAAGTAGTTTCTTACTGTATATTGATGAGTTACTGTTGAATGTATGATGCAATCTTATTAATCAGTGAATGAATGAACGTTTAACGCATTACTGGAATGTTCTGTATGAGTTCATGGTTAAATTGCTAAGTTAAAATATAAGTCATGCATTTTCTATCAAGTGGAAGGAATCAGTTGCGTCGCACAAGTTGCACCAGTTATTGAGGTTAAGGATAGGGTTGTGTCGCACGCGTGCTGACATACAGTTGTGCCCCGGTCACACAGTGACAGACTCCATCGTCCTATCGCCTTTGTCGAGCGCATTGGATGCACACCAAGGGACTATATTCCCTCGCCAACTGCGGAAACATGGTTTTTGTAGTTACCCATTAAGATAACTCGGGTGAGACTACGGCTGCCTCGCGGGCGTTGTCGACTAAGCTTGCTTTGTCGGGCCTATGTCTTGTGGTGTCTTGTTGGTATTGTGTTGTTGTTGAACAGCGGGTCGAGACCAGGAAGAGAAAGAGGCCAACAACACCTCTAAGGAATTCGTGGCATTTTGTGTAGTAGAGGGAATCAGGAGGGAACTGAATGTTCCTTACAACCACCAACATAACGGGGTTACAGAGAGGAAGAACAGGACCATAGTTGGTGAAGCTAGATCGATGATCCATGATCAGGGACTACTAATGTTTTTGTGGGCTGAGGCCTACAACACTACAATTTATATGCAGAACTGTTGTCCTCATAGTGCTATGAGAGACAAGACACCAGAGGAGGATTTCACAGGGCAAAAGACTCATATTGATCACTTGAGGATTTTTGGGTGTGTCACTTTCTCTCATGTACTGAAATATAAGAGGAGAAAGTTGGATCCCACAATGGAGAAAGGGTTGTGTGTGGGATACAGTGAGGTCTCGAAGGCCTACACAATCTACCTTCCAGCACAGATGACAGTTGTTGTTCAGAGGGATGCGAAGTTTGATGAGGATCGAGCTTTCAGTAGATCACAAGAGGTAAAGGAGGCTGAGCCATCATCCTTACAACAACACCCGTAACAAGGGAGTCAAGGATAGTGTATTGGTTCACAGAGTTCCAGTTCAAGGAGTTCTGGGAGCTTAGGAGGTCCACGAGGTACACGAGTATCAGTGGTTACAGGGTCTCCAGTGGTTAGTTGAGAGACAAGTTCACAGAGTAGTCCACAGGGAAGTTCGCAGAGAAGCACTTAGATTAGCCCACTGGTTGATAGTTCACATGACACATCGGGTTCTACAGGTATAGGTACAAGTTCACTAGATATAAGGGGTTTAGGCTCAAGTGAGATTTTGGAGGAGGATCAGGTTGCAGTTTCAGGGAGGAGGAGGCCCAAGTGGCTTCAGGACACTCTGAGAGATGCAGAGTTAGTAGGAGCTCCGAAGGCATGTGTTAGGGAGTGCAGGTCGCCAGAGAGATTTGCGAGTTTTGTGGCACTGGTGACAAGGATATTAGACTTAGAGCCTTCTATCTATGAGGAGGCATCCAGATAACAAGTTTCGAGAGATGCTATGGTGGAGGAGTATGCCTCTATCATGCATAATGATGTTTGGGAGGTGGTACCTAGGCCTGAGGGAAAATCTATGATTACTTCTAGATGGCTCTATAAGATAAAGTATGCAGCGGATAGCAGCGTGGAAAATTTCAAGGCTAGGTTTGTGGTGAGAGGGTTTTCACAGATAGAGGGAGTTGACTATAGTGAGACTTTCACTCCCGTAGCTCGGTATACATCCATATCTTCAGTTATGTCCTTAGCAACAGAGATGGGGTGGAAGATACATGAAATGGATGTGAAGACTGCATTTCTTCACGGGGTGATCAAGGAGGAGATCTATATTGAGTAGCCACAGGGCTTTGAGGTTCATGGGTGTGAGTCCCATGTGTGTCTCCTTAAGAAGGCGTTGTATGGTCTGAAGCAATCTCCCAGAGCTTGGTATTCTCGGATTGATTCTTACTTGCAGCATATTAGGTTCATGAAGAGTGATGCATACCCCAATCTTTATTACATTGTGATGAATGGGGAGTTGTTGATCTTAGTGCTATATGTTGATGATTTGCTTATCACGGGGGAAGCGAGCTTGATTTATTTATCACGGGGCTGCAAGCGGGATTTGGCTTCAGAGTTTGATCTGTCGAAGGACATTGGGTTGATGCACTACTTTCTAGGATTGGAGGTGTGGCAGGAGGATGGTCACATATTTTTGGGATAGGGGAAGTATGCCGTAGATATTCTCAACAGTTTCCATATGGGTGATTGCAAACCCATGACTACACCTATGATCACTAATTAGAAGAAGCTTCATGCTTCGGATTCTGAGTTAGTGATTCCTACCTTGTATAGACAACTCATTGGTTCTTTGATGTATCTGGTCAACACACGATTAGACATTTGCTTTGCGGTGAATACTCTTAGTCAGTTTATGGTGGAGCCCAGAAGGGGTGCACTGGATAGCTGCGAAGCATGTTCTTCGCTATTTGTAGGGGACAATTGACTTTGGTTTGTACTATGTTCGAGGAAATGGAGTGAGGCTTGCAGGTTTTACAGATGAAGATTGGGCAGGTTCAACTTCGGACAAGAAAAGCACTTCAGGGTGTTGTTTTGGGTTTGGCTCAGCCATTGTGTCGTGGCTTAGCTGAAAACATAAGTCTATAGCATTGAGGTCAGTTGACATTGAGTACATGGTAGCTAGCTTGGAATCATGTGAATCCATTTGGCTTCAGAATTTGGTGAGTGGCTTGTTTGATCAGGAGTTGGGACCCACGGTGATTCATTGTGATAATCAGAGTTGCATCAAACTCACAGAGAATCCAGTGTTTCATGAAAAGTCCAAACACATAGAGATCAAATATCATTTCATTCGAGATGGGGTTCAGAAAGGGGCGGTGAAGTTGGAGTATGTGTCCACAAATGAGCAGGTAGCCTACATTCTCACGAAGTCTCTACCAAGAGGCAAGCATGTTTACTTTAGAGACAAAATGGGAGTGATTAGTAACACTTTCCTCGGTAAGAGGGAGTGTTAAAAATGTACCTTGGACAAGTGGTTCCATAGGCTTTTTTTAAGTCTTTTTCCTAGGGAAATGTGTCCACATGAAAACGTGACTTATTTTCCTAAGTTACTTTATAAGTGGTAAGGTGACTTTTAAATTAGAACATGAAAAGTGACATTGTAACTTAAAGCACCAAGTGGGTCTTTATTTTTCGTGGGTGAGGGAAATTAAATAAAAGGAATTTATGGAGCATTTAATTTCACCCCTTGATCTTGGGCATTCCTAGCCATTAGATAAAAAGAAACCCAAGAGTCCCTTAGGGTTCTTGAAGAGGGAAATGAGGGAAAAGACTTATGTTCATTTTTTCTTTCAAAAGAGAAGGTGAGCGTGAGAGAGCAAGCGAGAGAATTAACAACAGGAAGAACAACAACAAGAGAAGGCAACTTTAATTAGTCCACACCGTACAGATTTGACAGGGATGTACTGTCCGAATTTATTGCAGGTCGTACAACAGTACCTTGGCACAAATTTCGAGGAGTTTATTTTAGCAGAAAAAGGGCCATACAGGCCTTACGGACCGTACAACAAACTGGGAAAGATTTTTTGTGAACCGTATAGTCATTAATTGCTGATTTGTACAGTGGGTTTTGCTGAGGAGTTTTGGTACGAAATTCAAGGATATTTACTACTATGTGTTTATCTTGGACTTTGGCACATTTACCAAGGGAGATAAGTAAACGTTGTTGTCTGAAATTAAATTTCTGAACTTGTAAATTTTAATGTTGATTGAGAGAAATAAAGAAGCTACTCTCTGAAAGGTTTTCCCCCACCCTGGGGGTTTTTCCTTGATCATTGGACCTAAAATATTTTGTGTCTTGTGTGTTGAATGAGCTGTGAATTTCTGAGTTTTACTTTTCCACAGTAGTAGAATAACTCAAGCGTTTTAATTCTAGAAAAGTCATTTCTATAATTTTATGCTTTTACTGTTTTGATAAAATGCATATGTGGGTTGGGCATTTAACTATATGGGAGTGATAAGGAGAAATTGAAACCGGGTCTAGGTTAGGGTTGCAAACTTGGATTTTTGAATGTGCTTATAATTGATTTAATTATGATCCAATGGCTAGGAAATACTCATGGTTGATCATTGTGCTTTTGCATTGTTTAAGGGTCTTGGGTGATTGATTTGATGAATTTAGTGTGTTGGTTGTCATTCATTGCATTCTAGATGTAAAGGTAGGGTTGGATTGTTGATCACACTTGTAAGTGAGGTTGGTAATAAATTATCGATTTGGTATGCATGTGAAGACTAACGTAGGGATATATCTGGGCTTGTTTCAATTAGTTAGATTCTTCTCCATCTATCAATCACTCTATTTGATATGATAGTAAATATGTACTTACCTGTTGAATAATTTAGGATATAATATAGGACAGTTGTAGATGTTTAAAGTTTGGTTGTCTCTTTATGTAAAAAAAGTGGAGGGCATGCCCTAGACATGGTATATTTATGGAAGACATGTAAGATATGTATTTTGGTGCTGAAAGAATTATTTTTTTAATGGTTGTGGGATCCATCAATTTATGGGATTTTTTGGAACTTGATTTGGACAATTTGTAATATTTTATTAGATTTAATGTTATATTTGAGCATGATTGTTTTCACAGTGATGTAACATTGTGTTAAATTTATGGACTTTGATTATGTAGCAGATTTAGGACGTTTCGAGTAGACACTCCACCTATTTTCAGGATCATGAAAAAGCTAGTACAAGTAGAAATTATTATAGTGAATTAAATAGACTTAGGGAAGAAATTAATCGTTAAAATAATCTTGGAAAAAATTAGATATAATTGTTGATAATTTCATACTTAAAGAATAAACAATAATAATAGAAAACCTAGCTATCTAACTTGTCTCCACCTTTGACCTTCAAGTATTTATCTGCTTGAAACCATAAACTAAAGATGGTAGGTGAATAAATATCCATGGACATATGATTGGAAGAGATTTCACCAAAGGATGCAGATCTATTATTTTTCCAAACCCTAAGGGGCTACACATGCAACCCCTAAAAACCAGCCGCTCTATGCTCTACAGACCACATTTTAGAAGACAATGGGAGCCATATGGCATATGGCAAGGATGAAGACATGGACTACTCAGAAGATTCGTGGCAGGGTCTAAATATTTTTTCTTCACCGTCGTTTTAATGGTGAGTTTTTCACAGACCACACTTTTCCTTTCCCTGTAGTTATGACAACTGTTACTTTAACCAATATTGTCGGGTCAATGGATCTCTCAGTCAATATCCCAGTGTTGGACTACCCACTAGAGAAGACTGTATAAGCTCCAATGCTACCGCTTTTCGTTAGGCGTCTTGTCCTGCTACTTGGTGGAAACCATTACACATTGTCGTCCCCACAACTCGAAGCTAACCTAGGGTTTGGATACCAAACAGAGTATACCATCCTGCACACATGCTTATCTGGAAACCCTACGCCAAATTCGGCCACATGCTTGGAACCGACACTGCTCAATGGTTTTGAACTCTTAGAAGTTGGATGGCTCAGATCCCTTCTTGAACCCCACGAACATTCTATCCACAACTTGGTGGACATCGAAGAGAATCACTTCTCAGAAGGGTTTATAACATCTCTCCTTCGACCGATGGACTTGCAAGGAAATCCAGTTGAATCTGACTTTGATAAAAGTAGCAGAGAGGATAAGGAGGGTTCATAGGCCAACAAGGAAGACTCTGAAAGGCTCCCCATGAAAAAGGGAAGAACAAGTGTCTAAATATTACAAAAGGGCCTATAAAGCTTATATGTGGGTTAAATGTTTCAATAGGATAGGAAGGGGAAATTGCAGAGACTGCCCTGGTTGGAAAGATTAGGGGTCGTCACCCTAGTCCTAAGGTTTTGGAAGAATGGGTCATAAAAATTGGGTGACTCTATTACATTATGAACCAGAAACCAGTGCTTAAACCAAAGGCTTGTTCGGTTTTAATTTTAAATGTGCTGAGGATTTTGACAAGATCTTGTAGAAACATTAGAGCTTCATATCCATACCCATCCCGCTGAATAAATAGACTCCACTCTTTGGTGTTGAGTGATAGAATGGATACCTAACTTGTTTGGGTTCGCCTCCCTGGCCTCCCATGGGATTTTTAGAACTTGGACTTGTTCCAAGATATTGGAAATGCACTGGGTTTTTTTTGGATGTTGATATTTCATTTCAGACCACATAGAGAAAATCTGCTTACTGCATACGCGTCTCCCTCAACATAAAAATAGATCTTTGTGAGTATCTAAACCTAATTTTGGGAAATGACATCAGAAGGCAAATCCTAGACTATGAAGGAATTCCCTTCATATGCTATAGATGCCATGGAATCATACACATAGCGAAAAATTGCCATATGGGTTTCACAAAAAACCCGGCTAGGAAAAGATGGAGTCCTAGGGTTGAAGAGGCAAAGGAGGAAGCCGGGACCAAACTAGGGCGCAAGGCTGATAGACCCCTCATAGTGGAGAAAGAACCCCCTCAGACATCAAAACCTACTAAAAACAAACAATCAAACCCTACAAAGATACAACACAACCTCTGCGACAAGAGACAACTCATATTCCGGGTAAGATTTCTGAAACAACCTCAAACAATATTTTGATATAACTTTAAATTAATGCTTTAAACCTAAAAAGTACAAAACTTGCAATGTCTCCCTCCACTAACACTACCCAATTCAACCCCACTTCTCAAACCCAACCCTCCTCATCCATAGTCCCTCCCCCCTTGAATTTTTCGCCCCTTTGAGGTTTGCCTCCCCTTCCCTCTCTTCAACGTCAACAATTCGTTCCATCTTAGGTCAAGAGACATCCCTATTATCCCTGAACCCCCCTCCTCACACTCAAGTTTAGAAATAAACCCTAACATTCCATTAAAATGAAAAGGAAGAGGAAGACCCACACTTATCTCTTCAGCACAACAAAAGGATCTGAAGGATCAAGCAAACAGAAGGCAAAAAATAATTTTTGGGGCACTTAGAGCAGTGCACGCCCTTGAAGGGGTTCCCAAATGAAGATCCTCTCTCTAAATTGCAGGGGTCTGGAAAGTACTCGGGAAAAAATACGCTAAAAAGGATGATTCTAGTCCAAATGCCGGATGTGATCCTTCTTCAGGAAACAATGGGGTTAGAAACAGAGGTTACCAAACTGCTAAACTCCATTAATCAAAATTTCAATTTTCTTGCTCAAAGTGCAAAATGACACTTGGGAGGGCTGGCTGTAGGATGGAATCAAATCTATATAAATTACCTAAATTATCGGGTATCTACTATAGGTATGGGTTTACATATTCACTGGGATGAAGCAAATATTCATCTAAACATCATCAACATTTATGGACCTTAAGAAAATAGGGTCTCCTTTTGGGATATACTTCTCAATTCCTCCTTTTGTAAGGAATAAAATGTCATTATAGGAGGAGACTTAAAATTTACTCTAGGCACTCAAGAGATCTGGGGATTGAGAGCTAGGGTGGATCCATTGGCAAGCTATTTTGCACATTTTTTACAAACCACTCAGTTGGTGGATCTTGATCCCATCAAGATAAAACCCGTTTGGAATAATAAAAGAACAAGGGAAAATATAATTGCAAAAAGGTTCAACATATTTTTAATTACAGAAGGTCTCATGGGAAATAATTTGATGTTTAGACAATGGGTTGATTCCAATGGAGACTCTAATAATCTCCCAATCTGTTTGAAAATCTTGAATAGTCCCAAAAAACTAGCCAGCCCCTTCAAATTTTGTGCATCATGGTTAAAAAAATGAGGAAGTGATCCATTTAATCTGAACAAACTGGATGCCTTTCACATATGGTGATGGAAATCATGTTGCATCCCATTTTTCCCAAAATATATCTCGTATAAAATATCTCCCCAAAGACTGGGCCAAACTAAAAAAGGAGGCCGAGGATCAGACCATAAAACAAGTAGAATTGGACATTGCAGAAATTCATAATTCTGAAGGTGGTGGCTTTCTCTCCCAAGAAGACAAAGGAAAAATGAGTATCTTGGAATCCAATAGAAACAAACTTTTGAAAGAAAAGGAGGAAGTTTGGAGATTAAAAAGTAGACCAGTTTGGCTTGCAAGTGGAGACGACAACACAATATTTTTTGAGACTTTTGCAAAAGGAAGAAAGATGCAGAATACCATTTGGGAGTTAAAGAACTCCAATAATGAGGTGTGCTCCTCCTTTGAATACCTTACTAGGATTGGTAAATCACATTCTGAATCTCTCATCAAAGCATAGAACCAAACGATGATTGCGGAAGTGATTCATATTTCTCAAATTTTTCCAGGACAAATCTCAGCAGAGGATAACATCGATCTATTGGAGGAGATATCTGAGGACGAGTTAAAGGAAACTTTGCATAGCTTCTAGAAGGACAAAATCCTAGGGATGGATGGATGGACCATTGAATTTTTCTGGATTTATATGATACAATTGGGCCTAATCTACTCCACTTGATTGAAGAAACTCGAGTAAATAGTCATATGCATCCCCCGCTCAATACCACTTTCATTTCTCTCATCCCAAAAAAGGATAAACCTAACTCATTGAAAGACTTCAGGCCTATCTCTCTGTGCAACAACACTTACAAAGTTGTTGCAAAAATAATAGACCAAAGACTTAAAAAGGTGCTCTCAAAAATCATTTCTCTTGAACAATTTGGATTCCTTGAAAATAGACAGATCCGTGAAGCTATAAGGGTTTCTCAAGAAGGGCTTCACAACATAAAAACCAAGAAGATAAAAGGATAAATTCTAAAAATTGACCTCTCAAAGGATTTTGACAGGGTAAGATGGCTCTATCTAAGAGTGACTCCTCTTAACCCATCTGGGTTTTAGCTACAATTTTATAAAATTGATTTTTTGCTGCATCACTACAACATCTTTTGCAGTCCTCATAAATGGACCGACTTCCCCTTTCTTTAACTCGGAAAGACGCCTTCGGCAAGGTTTCCCTCTTTCCCCCTTTCTCTTCCTATTGGTGGCAGATGGCCTTAGTAGAGGTTTAATTTATGCAAAAAGAAGAGGCTTGTTCACGGGGATTAGAATTACAAACAACCTGAACATCATGCATCTCCTCTTTGTGGATGATATCCTTATTTTTTGTGATGGTTTGAGCAGGGATGAATATAAGCTTTCAGGGATCTTGCAACTTTTCAACAAAGCTATGGGTATGAGGCTAAATGATAAAAAATCCATCCTCACCCCCATCAATATTGAAGGTACACATCTACGAAGATACACATATATCTTCCCTTTCAGCGTCAACTCCCTTGAGGATGGATTAAAATACTTGGGTTTTAGACTAAAACCAAATATCTACAGGAAGGAGGATTGGAACTAACTGCTGACAAAACTGGAAAAAAGGATCAACACTTGGTGTAACAGATGGTTATCCAGAGCTAGAAGATTAGTTTTGGTCAAATCGGTGTTAGAATTCATTCCAGTACATTGGATGTCTCTTATTTGGATCCCAAAAGCCTTCTTGGAAAAATCTCGAAAGATCTGTTCCAGATTCCTTTGGTCAAGTAAAAATGAAAGCTTTGTAATCCCTTGGGTAAAATGGGACTAGATAGCCAAACCCAAACCTCTAGGTGGGTGGGGTCTCAAAAACATCCAGGTCTTTGCAAAAGCCTTGGAAGCAAAAGCGGGCTCGAGGCTCATCTCTTCACAAAGCCTTTGGACTGAAGTTGTGTGTAAAAAATACACAGCACTTGACTCTGTCCTTGACTGGATAAGAAACTCTGCTTTTCTCAATCCATATCCAGGCACAATTATTTGGAAATCCATCTGGAACACTTTTCTTGTCATAAAAATGGTCTTGCATGGAAAGTTGGAAATGGATCTTAGCTGCATATAGGTGCGGATCCTTGGCCTGGAAGTCAAAATCATCATATTCTCCCTCAACCACTCATACAACACCTAAATCAGAAGGGATACTACCATCTCAGTCAGATAGTTGATCTAGGGTCAATAAATATCTGGCATCAAGGGTGGAAAGGGGCTAGAACTTTGGATATTCCAGATTGCATGAATGTAGTTGGGCTCATATATACAAACAATCTCAAAATTTCTCATATTAGACTAACTAAATCTCTGGACGAGGTCATTTGGGTTCATGCGACTCATGGAATTTACAACCCCAAGATTGGGTATCAACTCTTAAGCTCCACAACCCAGTAGGGAGACCCCCCTTGGTGGAATAAAGGTAAGGTATTGGGAAACTAAACTGTCCTCTAAAAGCAAAATTGTTAATGTGGTGTGCTCTGGCAAATAAGATCCCAACTTGGCACAAAATGAAAAATCGAACCTTGGAAGGCCCAGGATGGTGCACCATCTGCAAAAATGGTGATGAAAACATTACACACCTTTTTGTATCCTATCCCTTTACCAAACAAACTTCGAATGTCTCTCAAACTCTATTAAACACAAATCTGGTTTGGCAAGGCCAAAATTTGGAAGACGCTTGGAATTCATGTTCAAATTCAAACAATTACGCTTCCCTGAAAGCCCTGCCCCTTTTACACATTTGGGGTACTTAGATGGAAAGAAACTCAACCATCTTCAATGACAAATCATCCACTCTAGATATCATTGCAAGATAGGGGCATAATATTATGTCTTATTTTCTTGAAGCTAAAGATATTCCAGCGATTCGTACCATTACCAAGGAATAAATAAACTTCACACAACCTTGGGCTTTTTTCGATGGAGCCTCTTAGGATCTTATTTGCGGGGGGGGTGGGGGGGGAAACCCTTTTCTTATCTCAGTACCATCACTTCAAAATTCAAATGGGACTGGGGAAGGGGACAAACAATTTTGCATAACTCGTCGTGCTAAAGCTCCTTCTTTGTTTTGCTTTAGAAAAAAACTGCAGAAGCATTCAAATTTTTGGGGATTCAATGGTTGTTATTAACTGGGTCAATAAAATTCAAAAGTGCAGGATTATAAACCTTAGTCCTATTTTTGAAGAAGTTTGTAGACTTATGGAAAATTTTGACTCCATAACCTGTCGTCATGTGTACAGGGAAAGAAACATAGAAGCAGACAAGCTCTCCAAGGAAGGGTTAAAGTTGGAACAGGGCACTTGGTAGATCTCAGAAACTAATACAGGAGAAAAACTTTGAATATTATCACATACCCTTGATAGAGATACAATAGGTGTAAAAACACTCAATTTTTTTGCACACAGACTCTATGATAAAGATATTCATTTTTTTCACAATAGTTTTTTTTGGCAACACTATATGAGCCACTCGGTTGGCCCTGTTTCTTTATGATCCAGAAAATGCATAGAAGCAAATGAAGATATGTAGTAAAACACCATGAAGATATATAGGAATATATTTTCTGACATGAACTTTCAATTTTTTTTTTCGAGTTGCAATGCTTTATATTTTGTAAATGTATGCATACATACATTCTGCGAATGTAATTTCATTACTACAAAAAGATTAGGTTTTTTTCTACAGAATATATATATATATATATATATTGAATGAAATCAAACTTAAAAAATAAATATAAAGTCAAATCACGAAATTGTTTAAATTAATAAAAATAAGGTTAAATAAAAAAAGAATTATAAAAAAATAGAATTAATTCTAATATTAATTAAAATAATATAATATAATATAATTAGATAAGAAGGAGTTATCCGCGAGATGTAGAACAGTTGGTGGTGGGGTATGGTTAAGACGCCCCCTACGCTGAAAGGTCATCGGTTCTAATCCCATCGGATATGAAAAATCCAACCATGTTAAGGGTTGGTGCGGTCCAGACCAGGTGCGATCCCTGGGTGATTTTGACAGCTTAGATGCCCCTGGTTCGTGGTTACTTAGCCAATGGCAACCCTGCTAGCCAGGGGGTTCCACCACTTTACCAACAAAAAAATATGGATGAAAAGAAGTTAAGGAATGATAATAGATTAACAAGAGGAAAAAAACCTGTGAGAATAATAATTACATAAAATAAAATTCAAAACTTTAAATAAAATGAAAATGGATTTACAAGAAGGCAAACTATAGCATAAGGTTTGATTTTAAAATAATTATAAGATTTATTAAAAAAAACATCACGTTAAATCAATGTTGTATTATAGTTTAATTGTAATATTAATATCACTAAGTGGTTCGTGATATAATATAATAAATTATTTTTAAAATAAATTAAATTAAAGAAAAAGAATTGGAAATTTTGTAATTAAATAATAAAGTTTAATAAAAAGAATGGTAAAAAATAAAAAAGATGGCTTATAAAGAATGGAATTTGGAATAAATAAAAATAGTTTAATAAGAGAAATAAAAATAAAACATCTATAATAAATTGGTAAGACTAGAAAGAGTTAAAAACGATAAATGAGAGAGAAGGAGAAGAGAATGGAGGGGACTCTTGATAAGAGAGATGATGAAAAGAAAATAATAATGATAAGGGAGGAGGATAATGGGATTTAATGATTGAGATGACGAATTAAAGTTGTAGTGATTAACTTAGTTTATAGCCATCTTCGTGATTGAAGTTATTATGATGTTTTTCAATTTCGAGAGCTTTTCTTATCAGTCTAGAAGAGTATTGAGCAATGGATGCAAGAACTTTGGTTTGGTCAAAACAAATTTGGTTTTTGGTGTTGAATGAATGTTTTGTTATAGTAGAATTGCTGAGATGATTTTGATAGTTGATAACGATGTATCGTATCAAAGAGCACATCATTGACACTTATCATAATCGTCTCAACAAAATGTTATAGCAAAACATTCTTTCAATACAAAACACCAAATTTGATTTAATCAAACCAAATTTCTTGCTTCCACTGCTTAGTACTCCTATAGATTGATCAGAGAAGCTCTTGAATTTGAAAAACATCATAATAAATTCAATCATAAAGACAAATATAAACTAAGGCAATCATAACGACCCTTAATCCACCATCTCAATCATTAAATCAAATTATCCTCCTCCCTTATCACTATTTTTTTCCTTATCTTCATCTTTCTTATCCATGTCCTCCTCTCCATTCTTTCTTCTCCTTTTCTCTCATTTATCCTTTTAACTCTTTCCCTCATCTTACCAATTTATTATAAATGTTTTATTCTTATTTCTCTTATATAAATGTTTTATTCTTATTTCTCTTATTAGGCTATTGTAATTTATTTATCGCAAATCGCATCCTTTATAAACCACCTTTTTTTTTCTTATGATCATAGCTCATTGTTCTTCCTTTTTTTTATTGTTAATCATTATGATTTAATTAAAAAAATCGCAATTCTCTTTCTTTAATTTATTTTGTTTTAAAGCTAATTTAATATAACATATCAAGAATTTCATTCTCTGCACTTATTAATATTAATCTTCAATCTTTAATCTTGTCAAAATTATAGTGAGCTTGAGACGCTTCTGTCCAAGCTTTTTTAGCAAAGAAATACAATTTTAAAACAAACTCAATAATTCATTTATTTAGGTCCGATAGACCAAAGTTTGGTCTCAGGGGACGTTAACCATCATCATCAACAACAACATTGATTTAATTGCACCAAGAGTAATGAGGTGCTTACAACCCAATATGGGAGAGACGTTATGATGCGTAACATTGTGTAACATTATGTAACATGATGTTCTTGTGAAAAAATAAATAAAAATGCAGATGATGTTGTCTTTAAAAAAAGTTATATTGATTTGATCTTAAACCTAGATATATCAAGAATCCAAAGACATCGATTTTTTCTTGAGGTGTACATTTTTTCTTGATGTGTAAAAAATTTATGATGAAAAAAAAACTACACCTTAAGAAAAATTGGATCCCTCTTCGTGCTTGATAAATCCGATTTAAAATGGATCTATGTTGGTTAATACTAATAACCATTTTCTCTTTAACTAACTAATAAATAACAAGAATCCTTGATTTTTGTTATAAATCCTATACTTATTTTATAATCAAAACTTATATTATAAATTTACTCTCGTATAAATCCCCTTTTTTTCATTTAAACTCGTGGATTTTATTTTATGTAATTATTATTCTACCCACTTTTCTTCTTCTTCTTGATTTATTATAAGTTTCTTCTTGAACTCTCGCTATTATATTGTTTTAATTAAAATTAAAATTAACCTTACCTCTCTTGTTAATTCTTTTTTTATTTTACCTTATCTTTATTAATTCAAAAGAATCTCATTATTTGAGCTTTTGTTTTCCCTTAAAGTTTTATTTCATTTCATTTTTTTTCTTTGGAAAAAAGGCATAAATTTTATTTCATCCAAAGGGAAAATAAATTTACATTATGTAGGATACATGTCTCCATGTATTTCGTGCCTTAAAAAGCCAAAACTTGCATACATAGTTTGTTCTGATAAGAAGAAAACGAGAATAAACACACACACACACATATCATTAAGTATTTGGTCCATGACTGAAAAAACATTTGTACTGTCATCAAAATGTGAGTGTTGGAAGAAAATCACATAAGAATTGTCATCTAAAAACTCTAAAGTTGCAAGTTGTTACATCTGCAGGAACTATCCCCACACAGGCTTTTTAGGTTGAACCATCACAAAAAGATATATGTCACATGTCATAAAATTATTGATGAGGAATTTGTGCAAGAAAATATTCAATGAAGGGTCTGTGGTAAAATTCAAAATGACCTTCTGCATTTGTTTCTAAAACGATTCACTGCCCATAACCCAACTGAATGCATTCCCTAGAAATCCTATCAGCTTCCTCATTTTGTTCCCTGTTGACATGTTGAATGGAGAAAAAAACAAACATGTCAAAAATTATGTCAACTTCTTCAAGAATTGAATATAAAATAAGGCTGTGACATTTTTGCATCTTTCTACCCATTTTATTGTTGTCATTGAGTCTCCATATATATGGATCTAGTTTATTGTTCTTTCCTTTGCATATAAGGACAACAATTTTAAAGACATAAGCTCAACAAAATTGTTTGTACCGACAACCAATACCATTTTTATTTTGTAAAAATGAGCATCAGATTAAAAAAGAACAACAACCCCCCCATAATTCTGATAGTTGTTTTAGAGGCCCTATCAAAATATGCCCATGGTTTTAAGAGATCCATGTGTTCCTCTTGAATGTATATAGTTTGTTTGATCATTTTTCTTGAGGAAAAATGTGAGATAATATTAAGACTTTCTGCAACAATTAAATCATGAATTGTTGTCTTTTCTTGAAAAACGATTTCATTTCTAGCCAACCATACTCCCTAATTAACTAGAAAAGGAAATGATTTTATTCAATTGTTTGAGGACTCATGAGTCCAATTTCTCCATGCTTCTTCTACCAGGGACCCATTCCACCTGCATAACTGGCCCAATTTTCTAAGTATATTTTCCAAACTTGATTTACAAAGGAGCATTTAATGAAAAGATGTGAGACAATTTCGTCATCGTATTTGCACAAAGAGAATCATCTTGGACCTTCTTTTTCCTTTATTTCATTGTGTCCCAGGTCGACACTTTGTTTTTTATCATACACCACATGAAGATGTAGGGTTTTAAAGGGAATTTTTGTTTCCATAAGCCTTTCCACCACCATTGTGGTTCCCTTAACTACACATCAATGTCTAGTTGGATATATCTCAACTTTAGGGTATATGAGCCATGAGGTGCATGCACCCCAAAAAACTCACGATCTCTATCTATTATACATATTGTGCAGATATTAAGTCCCTAAGGAAGAGATTCCATGGAACTGCATGGTTCTCCCCCAATCCTAGTTGGTTTACGTCCTTCCATCCCCAATTCCATAAATTTGTAGAACCTGCATACGTTATCTAGTTGAGGAAGAAGATCCCTTAAATATGGAGTTCCTAGATTAGATCCCATGGAAGTAGATGATTCACTCTTCATCCTGGCCAAGGGTTAGATACAATTCATACCTTAGAACATTTTCCTATATGACATGCCAATCCATCTCCAATTACATGAAAAGATTTTATAACGACCTTCCAAATAATTGACACATTAAATATTTGTTTCCTTGTATTTCTAATCCATTCTTTTATTGTTTCTAGAATTATATACTTCTGGTAGACCATCATCATCAACTGAGTGTCTGTTGAGATAAGTCTCTAGCAGACTTTGGCTACCAAGACCTTTGAGAGTAAGAAAATGTTTTTCAGACCCCATCCTCCCAACAATTTAGGAGAATCCAATACCTTCCAAATAACCGACGACATTATGTACTTATCTTGATTCCCAACTCATAAAAATATGAAACAATTTTTCCTTTCCTTCTTTGACATACCCTTTGGGATCCATGCGAGTGACATCCAATATACCAGTATGGCTTCCAAGAATGATTTTACTAACACTATCCTTCCCTCCCTAGAAATCCATCTATAACTCCATATATTTAACCTTTTTTTCTAGCTTTTCTATGAGCCGCAACCCATCCACTTTTTTTATATCCATTCAACTGTAGTTGGAAACCAAGGTATTTTAGCCCCTCACCAAAATCTTGTACTTCATATGGAAAGAGTATTCTACAATAGTTTAGGTCCTCATTCTCCAGGTTCTGAACAAAGAGAGATGATTTCCTAACATTTATATGCATGTATATAACCCTTCCAAATACCACCAGGATTTCCACAAGTTTTTTTGCATCACCTCTTAATCCATTACAGAAAATCAAGATATCATCTATGAAAAGAAGATGAGTAATCCTCAAAGTAGAAGAAATACCAATCCCTTGAAACTCACCCCGAATTCTAGCCACCTCCAACGCCTTACTCATCTCTTCTGTAACAAGGAGAAAAAGTAGGAGGGATAACGGGAAACCTTATCATAAATCTATTTCCACATGAAAAAAAGGAGAAGCTGCCCCATTTATGAGGACACAAAAGAAACCGTGGAACACATAACCCAATTTATGAAGGGAACTTTGAATCTAAGTTGAGTCAATAATGGCTTGAGGTAAGTCCAACTCACCTTGTCATAATCCTTTTACATATCAATTTCCAAAATATCGCCTTTCATTTTCTTTGTTTTAATGCCATGGAGTCCTTCCTAAGATAATCCAATAGATTCACGAATCTATTGACCTTGAAGGAAACCAAACTGTTCTTTAGACACCATGACAGAGAGAATATTATTCAATCTTTTGGATATAACCTTAGCCACAATCTTGTAAATACAGTTATATAATGATATTGGACGAAAATTCTCCATGGAGCAAGGCTTGTTTGACTTCGGAATGAGAGAAACAAAATTTGTATTTAGGGGGGCATTCATATATCCTATCAATTGAGATTCCTCAATCACCTTCAGTATGTCAAATCCGACCAACTCATAAAATCGCAAGAAAAATTCAACCGATCATCCATTCGGCCTTGGGCTCTTATCATTTTAAAAACTGTGCAGGACCTCCTTTTAACACTTCTTCTGAGACCTCTTCCATAAGTGAACTCTTGTCTTGTTTGTTCATGAAACTAGGGAAAAAGAGATCCATTTTATTATCTCTGCAATTGAGACTCTTTCATTCTCTTTGAACAAATTCTAAAAATTATTCTTCCCCATATGAGCTATCTTTTTAAAGGAAGAGACATCATTTCCATCCAATTCATTCAAACTCCAAATGGTATATGAGTTTTTCCTTCCTTTTGTAAATGCCTAGAAAAAATTTGTGTTTGCATCCCCAAATTCTAGCCATATTACTCGGGTTTTAAGATGCCAAACTACTTCTCTATCATCTAGTATCTTTCGTCTCTCCCCTTCCAGGGATAAAAGGGCTTCTTTGGATTTAATGGAGGCAACCCCCCCCATCCGAGTCATATATGGTATGAAATGTTTCTTTGACATATTTTAGTCCCTTATCTTCCCTCATTTGCCTAGAATGGGCCCATTCCAATGAGGCTTTCTTAACCATTTTAAATCATCTGTGAATTGGACCGTGGTCGCTTGACCATTTCCTTGTTCAACTAGGACCTAGTTCTCTATGACCAAGACAAGGAAACTATGATTCTTTAGCAAAGTCACACTGAATTTGAACGGACTAATAGGCTTCTGCACTTTGTCCTCAATATCCAAAAAATGGCAGATGATCAGAGCCCCCCCCACTTCCAACCCATTGCTGAAATTGAAGACGACCCTCCAAAATCCTATCTGAGACTAAAATTCTATCCGATCTTTTCTCAATTCTTTCCTCCCATGTTCTCTTGTTTCGCCAAGTTGGTTTTAATTTTACCAGCTCTATATCTACAAGACCCCCTTCGATTAATTTTTGGACAAAAAAATACGAAAGAGGGTCTGGTCTCGCCTTTGGACCCCAGACCTCTAGAGATCCCAAAGAGAAAATCAAATCTCCTTTGATTATAAGGGACTTGTTAGTCATAAAGTTTTTCTTGAACAAATATTCCCAAAAGGGAATGAGCTCCAAGTGTGACTATATGTTTTCTCTATGATGATTTTAGGTTTATTTATTAACTATAATTTGTTTGAGAACAATTCCAATAAAGAAAACAAGAAATATCAATTCATTCTTTATTATTTGGTTATTTTTACCAATGTACTTTATAGTAATAGCTTTATAGCAATAACTTTATAACAAAAAATAAAGTAACTTTTATTCCATCATAAATATATAGGTTTTACAGTACTTATTTCTTTACAGTCTCTTCTGGTCTCTTGAGGAATGGCTTCAGTGGATATTCCACAGACAAGAGCCCTAGATCATCATCCAACAGTCTCCACCCATAAATGCTATATATTTGGATCATCGTCCAATGATCTCCATCGAAATATATTCATGGCCTCTTGACTTGCTTCCTTTCACTGCCAACTATCCATGCCCAAGACAATGTCCAAAGCTCAATTAAATAGAAAATGAAGGGTTACGCTACCAAAAGTAACAACCCTTTATTTTGACATCATAACTTTTTGGTTATTAACCAAAAAACACCATAGCTAATTACTTTTCACTTTTACATTTTATTTTATAACTTCTCTGTAACACATGATTACAAGAATTTATCAATTTTAACTCTCTTTTATCTTGAATTCCTTTTTTATTTACATGGGAAAATTGGTCTGTGACATTCTCCCCTCTTTGAATTAATGATGTCATCATCATCCTTGACCTCATATGCATCGAAAATTTGGTAATATAT